>VFFE01007232.1:4026544-4076989 GCA_008921705.1 Burhinus oedicnemus | reverse complement strand
CCTCGGCGGCGGCGGCGGCCGCCGGGCGGGGGGGAAGAGGCCGGGAGGAGCGAGGCCGGCAGGGAGGGGGCGCTGGGCTCTTCCCCCACCCCGCCCCGAACCCTCCTCCCCTGCGGCCTGCTGCGGCGGCGGCCCGGCCCGGGTATGGGGGAACGGGGGCCGCCGCCGGTCGGGCACTGAGCGGCGCTGTTGTTCGACGGGGAGAGAAAGCAAGCTTCACCAACCCCCCCCACCTCAGACTATCCCCCCCCGGCCTCTCCGACGATTTACCGGCTCGGACGGCCCAGCCGGCTACCATGGCGGAGAACTTACTCGACGGGCCGCCCAACCCCAAGCGAGCCAAGCTGAACTCGCCGGGCTTCTCCGCCAGCGATAGCACAGGTAAGGCCTGCGGGGCGGTGCGGGGGCGGGAGGGCCTCACCGGCGGTTCCCCCCCCTCCCCCCTTCGGCGGGCGGTAGGGCCCAGCGGTTGCTGGGCCCGACCGACCGCCGAGGGGGGGGGGAACCGCCCGGCGGGGGTGGGAACCGGCCTGGCGAGGCGCCGGGAAAGAGGAGGGGGTGGGTGAGGGGGGAAGGATCCCTCCCGGAGCGTTTGGGCCTCCTCCAGTCGAAGTTACCGGGCGGGACCCGTACGCCAAGTACCGTCCCGGCTATAAATAGCGGTTGGGAAAGACGGTTAAGGCCTTTTGAGTTGAATTTCCCTTTCCTCCGTCATCGAGCACTGCTTTGGGGGTGAAGGGATGGAGGGATCTGGCTCGGCTCGGGTCTTGGGGGGTGCCCAGCTGAGCGGGGTGCGGGTAGGGAAGGGGGAGAACCCCGCCAGCAGAAACACCGATCACCCTGCTTCTGTCCCTGATCTTTAAAACCCATATATCGCCCGCAACTAAAAGCCCTATGCAGGCAGCCTGTTCCACTGTGCCCCTGCATGCGAGACGCTATGGAATAAAAACTCCCTAATAGCATATTAATATTTCTCTTTTTTTATCCTCCCACCTGTGACCCTGGTGTAAGGTGCTCAGCTCAACCTGTTCAGAGCATTTTTCCTTGAAAAACGAATAACTGGCAGATAATAATTTAAGTTGTGGGGTTGCTTGTGTGATGAAATGCCCAGCAGGTTGGCAGTCACTGTGACTTGTCTGTATGTCGCATAGTGTCTTCCGCCTGCTTTTTTTTCAGTTGTAATGGGTTTGTAGGTAATAAAGTGCATCAAAATTTCTCATTTCCAGCAGGCGCGTGCCTGTTGTAAATACGCACGTGTGTGCATAAGAGCATGTGTGCGTGTACTGATGTCTTTCAATGTTCCAACTGTTTTAATCACTGAAACAGTGGTTTTATAGGGACAAGAAGCATGTTGGACTAACATTTCTGTTTTCAGAGATTAATGAATCTTGTTGAAGGGACAGTGATAAGTTAATCATGCTATGCCTGCTTTGGTTTTTTAGACTGAAAAAAAATTATTACTATAATTGAGCTGATAAATTCTGTGGGTTTTTTTCGGTTTGCTTAATCTGCATTTGACAATAGCTTATAGATATTTCAGTCTTTTCAGGGTTTTTTTTATAGAATCTTTTTCTTCTCAACCTACAAATAAATGAAACATGTCAAAAAGAAACTGTTGAGAGTAAGAATTGGCAGAGACTATCTAGGTGAGGAGGTGAGGTCTTGTGATTGAACTATGTTAATCCCTTTTGTGGAGGTGGCGGAATATGATACGGAAGGCTGAGATGCAAGTTGCTATGAAGTGTACCACAGTAACTAAGGGAAAGCACAGTTTTTCTTCAATTCTTCAGCTAGACATTTTAGACTCCGCTGGTAGCCAGTGAAAGATGTTTGAAGCGGTGTCGTCTTTTTTTTTTTTTCTTTTTTTCCCCCCTTTTTCTTTTTTGAAGTTCACTTGGTCTATTCTGGAATGCTTCAGTCATAATTACGTCCTGTTCAGCAAGTTCTAATGCGTCTCGGTGAGCTCTGTGCAGTGCTAGATATGTAAACTCCAGCATCTGCATAAAGTTTTGCACGGCTGAGGGGGCCTTTGGTCACCAGGGACAGCAAACCCCAGGTTTTATTTTGAACAAGTTGTCATCCCCTGGTGTTCTTCAGGCAAAAATAACCTCTCTGCTTGAGAGTGCAGGTAATGTTTCTGCGCTTAGAAGTGCTTTTACAAAAAAAAGTCTCTTTAGGTTTGTTGCCAGCAGCTAATGCTGCGTGTTTGAAAGATTGGTGAGCATTTCTGTGCATTGTAGCAGGCAATACAAATAGTTGGAGTAGCGATTGCTATCATGTACCTGCTCCTCAACCTAAAACAGGCTGCTCCCTTGGACTGAGGCTCAAATGAAAAAGTTACAGTGCAACCTGGAAAGTTGCCTTTGTGGCCAGAGGTGCTTGAGTAGATGGGCTTGAGGCTTGCGCCCTGAACCGAGTTGCGTATCGGATAACTGAACTGCAATTGCAGTTGCAAACCCGCGCTGTTTGATGCTGCAGCTTGCGTGAGTGGGACGTGCTCCTAAAAGACGTTGCGTTAGGCCCAGTTGTGCAGTTCTGTTGCTGCAGTGTCAGGCCCCGAGCCTGCAAATGCCTGTAACTGAGTGTAGCGGTGCGATGGCAAAGGGACTGATCGCAGGCCGGAATGTTTGGCAGAAAACAACTGCTCATCCCTGCTTATATTTCGCTTTATGCTTTGATGCGGTGATGTTAAGCAACTCCTTTTGTCAGGGTAAATTTTAGCTGCCTTTAATCTTTCTGATAAAAATAGCTCCTCAGCTTACCAGAGCAAAGTTTGTGCAATTGAAATTGGTCTACTTACATTCTGAAAATATGACCTTTTCTGGTAAACTTAAGCAGCTAAATTAAATGTCTGGTCTCGGAGAAGGGAGTAGAGATGAAAGGGTAACAGAAACGTGTTCTGTGTCCATTGTTAAGTTTCACGAATAGTCCCATTTTGCAGTTGCCCCGTTGCTGTTTGTATCAATAAGGAAGGTTAGGACTTGTGCCTGTTAACTTAGCTTGCCGTTGCTGTGCAGTACTGAACGAGCTGACTCCTGTGGTAAAATGTCCATGGGAAAGATTTTTTTCCTTGTCTAGCCAGGTAGGAGTAGTGCTTTTGTCTAATTACTGCTTTATTAGATACATGATATTTTTCATGCCTAAGCAGTTTGTCTCCTCTATAACTCTTATGAGGCATTCACACCTAGCGTGCTGCAAAGTAAACACAGGATTCGTACAAAAAGTAGAATTACAGTAACTTTGGTTATGACAGCGTATTATTTTAATGTTGAGTGTCATGATTACTTTGTATGTTGCTGGCATTGGTCCTTCAGCAGAATATACAGTGAACTGGCAGCGTTCCTGAGTTGGTCTTGGTCTGAAGATTGTGAAAAATGTGCCAGCAAAGCTGATGTTCTTCAGGTGCCCCTTCTGTGGTTCTGCAGGTAGCTTGGTGGTGGTCTGTGGTGCGTTGCAAGTAATGCCTCTGTCTGCGTTTGTTATGTACCCTGCAGCCTTCTGCAGTGCTATGCTAGTTCCAGAAACGACAAATCAGAATTTGGGCCAAAGCAGAGGGTGTCCTTACCTGCATTGTGAGTGAATGAATTCCTAAAGTGGGTGAAGTTGGAAAGAAGACGAGATGAGTGGCTTCAAAAGTCCATCAGAGCTGGATTTTCACCTCATACTTTCTCATGTGTGTGGCTTGTTTCGGGTTTTTTTCATGCTCCACAACTTCAGATAAACAGATTAAGCAGTACGGCTGCTGCTGCAAAAGCTGCAGGCGGAGATCTCTGGTAATTCATGTTCTCTTTATGGCTCAGTGTGTTAGCATCGCGGTGCCCGTGTTTTAAAACTGGGGAAAGACTGGCCTCATCGGATGTTCCTTTGTACGTGCCGAGATAAGCAGATCTCTGGCTAACTCCCAGCAGGCTACAGAACTTCGCAGAAGGGAGTTTATGTCGATACACGGCCTGATTTGATCTTACTCTCCTGCCAAAAACCAGATAGGTGTATTTCAGTGGATTTGGTTTTTAGTTTTGAAAGAGGTGGGCTACCTTTAAAACAAAGTAGCTTAAGGAGAGACAGTGAGGCTTTCTAAGCTAATGTTCACGTTCTTAGCTGAGGACTGGACTGACATCTCAATGATCTAAAACCAGATTTTGTTTGTGCACATGAAAGCATTAGTATGTATGTTTCAGAAAGGTTCATTCCTGTGTAGTTGAAAAATTTTATGGAAGCCTGTTTAGTCGGTCTGCTCTTGTTTTATATGATGTGTGCAAAACTTTCATGTCTTTTGTACGCTGTGACAGGAAGAATCGCTTTTATACCCGTGCTTTCTCCATCTCTCCCTGGAATAAGAAAAAGGGTAATTCCATTAAGTGAACAGACTTGAGTTTATAAGCAGAAAACTGGGGGAAGAAATGCTTCTTCTGGAAAGATGTAGGTGAAGGAGTGCGTGTAGTTGTAATTATTTCACGCAAATATCCTTTGTGTTGTGGTACTTGCAGCATAACTAGCCGGGATGGGAAGAAATGTGATATGGTATTTCATGGCTATATTGTTTCTTAAGTCTTACCATATACATGTATTGATGGGAGATGATGATGCCAAGCAAAAGTGTTTACTTTGAGCTGTGTTAACTTTGATACAAGCTGGAATTTTTTAAATTTTTTTCTTTTTTTTTTTCACCTTCAGTGACTGACCTGCATAACTTTATGCCTGTGGTTGTAATCTGGGACAGGAGATCTGTAAGATTAGAAATTGGATCATTTGTTGAGAGTCTAGCGCAGCTTATTCTTACCAGTTCATGAAGCATTGGTGAAAGCAGGTTATTGTATACTTTCTCATTTTGGGGTTTGTTTTATAGACTTCTCCAAGGAGTTTGACACTTAACATCTGTGTGAGATGAAAAGTTGAGGAGGTGATCTGCCAGCCTGATTTTATGTGTCAGACCGCAGTTCTACAGTTGTGCCCCTTCCTTCCTTGAAATTCATACTTTGAGTAATAATTGCATATGTACTTGGGAGTTTATCAAATTGATTCCCTTTCCCACTCGTCATGACTTAAAATTAACACGATAAGTGCTGTCTTGTGCTGTGGCATTGAGCTCCTGGAGAAGCCCTGCCAACAGCAGGCAGGAATAAAGACTGTGCTTGGGGGGGTCAGTCTTTATTGTACCCCAGAGATCTCTTGACAGCTTGTGAAATGGTTCCCAGTTTTCTGCTGCAGGTTATTTGCTTTCTCTTCCGGCTGAATGTTCCTTGGAGTCATAGTCCAGTGCCATTAATTATTTCTACAACAACACGCTGTGTTTTGCTATTACATCTGCAACTTCAGGTTAAAAAAACCCCACCTATTCTTGGTGTTTATTTTTTATTAGAGACTTTGCTCTCTGTTGTTACCTGCTAATAGAGAACATAATGAATAAAAAACTCATAAAAAACCTCATTCTATTAGCAAAATCCTGCAGGTTAATGTGAAATTGGGGTGGAGGGAGTAGTTGAAAAACAGGATTTGAAAAATTCTGGGATTTGTTCTTATACAACGAAGAAGCATGTGGGATAGCTTAGAAATCTGACACTTCCATCCTAATTTGGTTTACACTTTCAAGAATTTTTGCTTTGTAAGTTTTCCTTTTAACATATGTTATGTTTCCCATCTGTCTTTTCAGATGTCCAAGATACAGAGAGAACCTAAATCTTTTATTTGGAAAACTCTCTTTAATAGAGATGTCTCAACGAATACTATGAAGTCTTGTGCAGAACCATAGCGTAAATCAAAAGCAAACTGAAACTTCTATTATCACTGATAATTTGCAGTCATAACTCAGAATCTAAATCTCTTAATGTATATTCTTCAAAAGCTTCACTTCGTCTTGCTTTTCCTCTTACCACCATTGAGAAAGAAGGATCTTATTTGGAACATTGGATAAATACAGTATCTTTGATGTGCAGTAACTTCATGTGTGTACGCATATATTTTTATTTATACATATGTAGGTCTGTAAAATAATCTCCTACTTCTGAGGATCATCTTTAATGCTGTGGGAACTTCCTGAGGAAGATAGCATTGTCAAAATGAGTTGCTCTTTTTAGGTGATGTGCCTCCCAGTCTTACAGGTAGACGTTATTTCATGACTGCTGTTGGACATCTCTGAGGCAGACATTGGAGCTGCCTACTTTCTGTTGCACAGTGAGAAGGGAAATGGAATATTAGATTCCAACCCCTGTCTGTGTATGTCACACCTGAAGAGCACAAGCTTCTCCCTCGCTCTGGCCAGCTTTACTGTGGCTGATACTTTGATAGCTGTTTTAGTGGGTGGTGTTGATGACATAGCTTCTGTCATTTTCTGTGTAGAGCAAAGAAATGTGGAAATTACCAAGAGACTTGAACTCAGTAAGTACTGAATGTAAATCTGTTTTGTAGTAGCTGTGAAGTTTTTTCCTAAGGTTCATAAACTCCTTTAAGGAAAGTATTAATGAGAATGATTCAGAACAGCCTCATCTCACGGAAATCAATGCTTTAAAGTAAAACAGATTTGTGAGGGCAGTGGTTTTTCTGTGTTCAGTGAGTTACAGTTGGAAGCTTTTTTTAGAGTGAAATTTACAAAACCCATTAAGTTTCAAGCAGGTTTGCTGTTGCTTCCTTGTGCACATTTGGTTTATTTTGTGTTAAGTGTTCTTGCACAGCTGAATTTGAGTTGCCAAGCAGATGACCCTTCACTTATAATTTTGTATCAGAAAAAGCATTAAAACAAGTAGAACAGGAATGCACTTTTTGCAGCTATTATGCATCATAAAGGCGACACAAAACTTATCCGTTTCCTAGTAATCTTGTGTAATACTTTTGTTTGTTTGTTTCCTAATATTACTTCAAGTACATGTTAATCATTGCTATTTTAGTCTTCGCAGAATAGGCCTGTTTTTGCTTCTGTTACAGAAGGTGCATAAAGGTGGGAGCTTTCAGAGAAGGACTTGTGTAGCTGAAGGCAGTGTTTGAAGCAGCCTGAGTTA
This sequence comes from Burhinus oedicnemus, assembly GCA_008921705.1. NCBI lineage: Eukaryota > Metazoa > Chordata > Aves > Charadriiformes > Burhinidae > Burhinus > Burhinus oedicnemus. Next base: position 4,069,997 of record VFFE01007232.1, on the reverse strand, counting down.
GAAGGCAATGCTGAGCACGGACTTCTCGCCACCGATGCTGTCAATCATTGTGGGGAGGATGGAGGACTGAACAATTTAAAATCTGAAATGCCTGGTGTTGACCTGTGTATTTAATAAGTAGTCTATGGCCAGAGAACATCACAGTTAACTTGTTTGTCAAGATAATTTATGTCTTTGTACATTATCTGCTGATTTTTTTGCAGATGTGCAGTGAGGGTGGCACAGCCTTAACGTGAAGCAATGGCTCTGTCAGTTGTGTGAGCTAACTGAAGGCATTCGCATGCAAACACTCTGTTTTGGTACAGGCTGTGCATTTCATGCTGCCTTAAGCAAATGCCCACTATTAATTACTGGATTCTCAGATGATTCCTCTTTAAAGGGTCATCCCAAACTTAAATGTTTTGTCAGCTGTTAAAATAGGGCAACAGAAAAGATGTGTGCATTTGTGATAGGATGAGAAGGAGGTCTTGCTTCTGTTAATGTGCTCCAAGAACCCCAAAATACTTAATCTTCATCAGGAGATGGTCTTGTGAATGAGAACCTGATGTTACCAGTGCAGTGGTCTCCCAGTCTATAGGCAGATTGCTTGCCTTCTCTTTCTTCTGTCCAGATTTCTGCTCTTACGGCAAAGTAAATTACCGAGGCCTTTTGATCAGTAAGTGTGTGTAGCCTGGTTGCCATGTGCGATGTGACAATAGTCATGTTTGTGTTGTTGATGCTACTGGGTAGGATTTGAAGTTACTCGCAAGAGCAGACACAGCAATAGTGTCAAAATAGCGAAGACACCTTGGGAAACAAGTAAGAGGAAGAAAGGTTATGGAGAGGTTCTGTAGGACCAGAAGAAAGCAAAGTTGATCCATCATTTGCCGTCTGATGCTTCCTAGGACAGACCAGAGTGAGTGCTCTTGTTGGGCTGCTTCTGCCACACGTTTTGGGTTTATTTTGGTTTTATTCCCCTCTGGCATCTGGAAGGGATGAGACACTAGTTTCTTATCTGAATGCATTTTTTGTATTTATTTCAGTATATTATCTTTGGTACCAGGTCCATGTAGTGTGCCCTTATATACTACTTTGTTTTTTAGTAGTGGAACATTCAAGTATTCTGTGATTTTTTTTTTTAATTTTTTTTTTTTTTAAATGGAAAGGTAGTAGAAGTAGACAAAACAGTGGTTAGTTGTGAAAGAAGCAAGTATCTCTTTTTTTTTTTCTGGACCTTCAACACAGATTGTATTTTCATTATGAGTCCAGCAAAAGAGAGATGGCAGAGACAATTTGGATAAGTACAGTAGCGAGAAACTTGAGGTTATGACATTGTGATGTACAACGTGCAAGTGGAAAGAGAGGCTAGGAACTAAACTTGGGGTAGTCAAGGAAGGATCTCAGTTTAGACCGTTCTCTTTTCAGGGAGGTGAGAAAGAAGCTGAGGGGAGAATGGTTGGTCTTTTCCTGTATCAGGTGGTAGTTGTTATCACACACATTAGTTGTGGTATAGGGGATATAGATACGTGCATTTTCCCCATCCTGACTTGTATGTCTGGTGTTTGGGCTGGTGTCAGGAGCATTTTTAAAACTGAACCAATAATACTGGTAGTATTGCAGTAGAGGTTAGAAGAGAACTGATTCTTTTTCATTAGCTTCTTCATTTGTTTGCTCTGTGTAATGAGCTTCAGTTTTGAAAAGTCACTTAGTTGAGGAATTCTTACAGAAATGGATTGGAGGAGATTTTAGGAGCTTGAAGCTACTTTAATTTAACTAGATTCTAAGCTGATAGTGTCCCTTTTGGTTATTGGGATGCACAAAATGGATCTAATTTAATTGATTTTAGGAACTGTGTTGCTGCTTAGTTGCATGTCTGTACCTGAATGGTATTCATCTTATGGAGAACCACGCTTTGCCAGAAAAAAGTTGCAAAGGAGCTTTGGTAGAATGAATGCCTCCCTCTTGATCTTCCTATCCTGAAAATCCCAGACATAGGAAAGCAAGTGTGACACCCATTTTCAAGAAAGGCTAAAAGGATGATACAGGTGACTGCAGATGGGTCAGCCTCCCTCCCATCAGTGGGAAGATCGTGGAGGAGCTGGAGTGAATTTAGTGAAGGGCTACCAAGGAGGTCAGGGGGCTGGAGTGCTTCCCTTTTGAGAAGAGGCTGGGCTACAGACCTCCTGATGTCCCTTTCAACCTGAATGACTGTGAGTCTGTTAATAGTATAGTCTGTGCAGTCTGTGATAATTGTTCTAATGAGTTCCTAGAGGCAAGTACCTGGAATGCCTAAAGGCAAGGCTTGTTTCTATGTATCGATATGTTTGAATTCTGACCAGTGGATCCCTGAGCAAACCAGACTGTATTTCTTTCTCATCCCAAATCCCAGTAGTTCAAAAGGTCGGGCAGAAAGAAATTTAGGTAAATATCCAAATCTGTTATGCATGCATAACTTGTTGGGACTCATCCAGATTCCTGCTATTTGATCTCTCCTTTCCCCCCTCACCCTCCTCCACCCAGCCTTTAGGGTCTCCTTGGCCCAGCGAGGTCCCTTATCGCTGGCTTTCTCAGACTGGTTGTTAAACATCATGTTCTGAAAAAGCTACACTCTTCTTCTGAAAGTCAAGGTCAGATGCACGTCAGTTTGCAATCTTTCTGCGTGTCTGGTTAGGTTAAGATGCTAATGTAAAGTTTCCTTACTGGAAATCAAATTTTTTCTATTAATGCATTGTTTAATTGCTCTAAAACATTAAATGCGCTAATTGTCTTTTAGGAAACAATAAATTATAGAATCCTCAAACCTCGAAAGGAGTTCGGAATGAATGTAGTAATTGCTGACTGCACCAAACAGTATGGCTATTGAGTTGGGTTACCTGACATTGAATTTTAGGGAATGGCTGGAGCTCTGAACTGTTGAGGCTTTGTCTGTTGGGGTCTGGCATGATTGAAAGAAGCCTTACAAAACAAAATTGGGCTCACTGAAATGTAACAGCTATGTTGGCAGGAAAGAAAGGCACGGTAAAAATACAACTTGTGTACTGGGACTGCAGTGTGACTTCAGTGTCTGCTCCGTGGATGTGCAGTCAAAGTTTGGGACAGGAAAACTCCCAGTCAGATTTCAAGTGGAGATTATGCTGTTAAAAAATGAAACTGAATTTGATAGTTCTCCTCCTCCTTGCTGTGTAATATGTTTGAGATAATAGATCACTTAAAGAAATACCTTAGAATGTTTGTCACCTCTCCAGACTGAGCAGAAGGGGAAAAAAATGGTGACATTGAAACAAGTTGATTGATTAAATATGTTATGTATATTAAGAGTTTCCTGATAACAGTTGCAAGTAGCCATACAGATGAAAACATTCTGCCTGAGAATGCAGCACAGTTTTTTTTTTTTTTTTCTTCTGAGAAGGCTTGGAAGGAAATAGAACATCTTTTCTTATTCTGGTTGCTGAAAGTTGTCCAGGAAGGCAGAAAACTGACATTTAAGCTCAAAAAACTGAAATTAGGAGACAGCGTGTCTCAAGTGTGCTTATCTTCTATGTGTGAAAATAGCTGCTCAAAGAATGCAAAATTCTCAAATTGGAAAAGGAGCCCTTTGGAGAGAGTGGGGGTGTTGTAGCTGACTAGTGCTTTTCCATCCCTTCCGAAAGACGTGTTATCTGTTCTTTGGTGCTCTCCCGTTAAGAGACTGTTTGATTTTATGTGACGGAGATCATGAAAGGTGTGAGATTTAGGATCCAAAGTACTGTGTGAGAGCTGAGATGCTATGAGGTCGGTCCCCGCAGCCTTAGTCAGCCCTACTGCTACCTGAGCACTGAAATCAGACGTACGTGCCTTATAAGTTAAGGGACTCTTTAAGGGAATCTATCCTCTTTTAATATAAAGACCCCTTTTTCTATTCTGTTGCATGATAGGTAAGCAGCAGGTTTGAGAGATGGAGCAGGTGCAAAGCTCAGTAATTGGAGTGGGACTCCTCAGTGTAGGTATTTTTTTGAGCATTGCTTCAGATGACTGTATGTAATGGCAAAGGCATCTCTAGATTTTTTTTCCCCCTTTTTTTCTTTTTTTTTAATTCTTAGACTCTGTAGCTGACACTGACTTTGAGAAATAGTCGAAGCATTGAGAATGGGATCCATTATGTCCTCGTGAGGGTGAGGGGACTGAGGTTACCTTTCGTTTTGCTACCAGCAGAAATGGGCCACATTCTTATTATGGCAGATTTTTGTATGTGTATAAACATATTTTTTATTTCTATAACTGCCAAAACAATATCTTTTATGGATTTGTTGCAGACATGCTCAAGTAAACTTTTGTTTTCTGTTGTATTTTGTAGCTGTTGTAAAATGTGTCTTGTGTTGATGTTTTTAATGTATAAACCAACGATTAAAATATAAAAGCAGGAAGATTAATCATTGCCTGAACATTTAAATGCTGTGTGAATTTTTACATGGCCGGTACATTAAGCTGTTTACCTGCTTTGTATTTTCCTGCTGGCAAGGCTGTAAACTTTCCGTGCCTAACCTTAACGTATAGTCGTCTTACAGGAGCAGCTTAAGAATGGTAGATTAGTTTAGGTTTTAAGAGGCAGTATTTCCAAATGCTTTCTTCACTTTTCGTAAACTGCAGAAACATTTCCAGTCCTTGGCTCTGGCAAGACTGTTAAGAGTCCAGCCAGCCAAACAAAAACATTTGAGTACTTATACTCCAACATCCCGTTTTGAAATACAACTGGAAAAAAAACACTTCTTTTTTTAAGGCACAGCAACATCTTCCCCCTCCATGTTTTGTCAGTTCTCTGCTCCTGGCCCCACATGTGCACGTGCACACACACACAAGTACATATCTTTTGTTCATGAAATATTAACAATTTGAGTGCAGGAGCTTGGAAAAACATAGTTCATGGGATTTACAGAGATTGTCTGAACAAGCACTGTAAACCTTGAACTTCCCAGTGAGCCGGGGTGACGAGAGCAGTTTAACAAAGGCGAAGCTTCAGCCATGGATCCTGTGTCACCACCCTTCGTGATGCACAGGCAGATGGCTTTGGTCATGCTCCAGGCTGCAGTCACCGCTGCTGTCAGTGAGAGGGGCTGCACTGCAGGGACCCAGGCACTGGGGACTCGCTTCTGGCCAAACAAGGGGGCTTGGGTTTTCATTGGAGGCGGGGTTAGAGATGGATGAAAGGTTAAAAATAGTGAAATCTTCGAAGAAGGCAAGTAGAAGCAAAACATACAGGAAGAGACACAAATTGCAGCATAGTGAGTGTCAAGTGGTTGTGTGGGAAAGAGGAGGAGAGATGAAGTCATCACCGGAAAGAATGTAGTTGAAGATGCACTAGGAATTTCTGTAAAAGACAAGCTGAAAAGGTGAACTAAACAGCTGACGGGAAAGGCAGCAAGTAATAGAGAAATTAAAAATACTTTAATGAAGCTAGCTAACAAAAATGTTAGTTTTGTTACTTCCCTGCTTGAAAGGGACAAAGGAGGTCTGTTCCTGAGCTGTGGTGTATCTTGTCACGGCCAGTGTCATGCAAGCCTGGAAGGATTCTTCAGATCTTACTGACTTCAGTAGGTAATGATGGCAAGATGTAGGCTCCTAAAGGACGTGCTGCTGTGAGTGCCTCAAATCAGGCGGGATTTAACATTTTTGTATAGGTTTACTGTGACTGTCTATGTAATTCACTGGTCATTGCAACACATCTGACAATTTTCATTTTTCTTCAGTTAGGCTGACTTGAAAATTCAAATGCTGAGGAAATGCATTGTATTTAAATGTACTGAGATGTGTCCGTAATGCATCCTAGCTTTGTGTTACAGGTTATGTGTTGTTTGGTTTTTGATGTTTCTTTTCGACGCAGTTAGTGTGGTCCAGGCTGTCACTTGCTGAATGATCTTATGCCACTTTTGCAACCTGAGTCTTGCACCAATTTTTTGTGGTTGAAGAGTGAATTAAACTTTAAAACAATGAAGTTTTTGGGATGCTCTTTTTTTAGAGCAAACAAAAGTTCTTTTCAACCTGGAAAAAATTTGGTTTGTCTGTTGCTCACAGTGAGGGACTAGGGTTTTTCAGGGCTGGCTTTGGAGAGGCAAAATAAAGTTTTTGCTTATTTCTGTTACGTTACAGTAAAAAGTGGTTGGTTTAGATCACATTTGTGGACTTGAAGACTTTTCTGATGTGCTACATGTTTGAATTAATCAACTGGTGAATTCAGGCTACTCTGAGTTGAGGCTAGTGTGTTTACATGTTTAATACTATTGTATGCACTTACTCTTATGTCTTCAAATATGTAACTTCTATATTCACATGGAAGGACCTATATACAGTCAAGTAACTTCTATTTCTAGTTACATACCAAAATAACATTGTTACATAGATGCTGCTTATGATGTACAATAAAATATTTTTGTGAACCTGAGTTGATCCTTTTTAAAAAAACAAAACAAAAAACCCCACCACTTTTTATCAGTCTGAATGTTCCAGCCAGGGAGAGCAGTTCCTTCCACTGGCTTAATGAAGATTTGATTGATTTATTTTGCTCATCTGGAGAGTGCATGGGTTGCCTTTGTCAATATTGGGCATGATAAATGAGAGCTGGGCACTTAGAGAGCCATTTGAATTATCTGAGCTGTTCAGGGATCGAGATGTGACATGATTGAAGAGGCGTTACGAGGAGAAAATGCTGAGTGCCTTCGAGGTTCTTCTAAGGTAGTGGATCAAATTGATCTAGAATGATCCCATTGATTCAAATCAATGACTAGAAACTGATATTGAATGTGTTTATATGTGAGACTGGGATCAAACTACGGAAGAAGTAGGTGTCTTTTGATCAGGCTTTGAAGCCTAGCTGGAAGATGTTCTTTGGCCATGCATAAACATAAATTACAGGGTTGAGGTAGGATTGCTAGGTGAAACGCAATGGCTTGGGATTACATAGGAGGTCAGAGAAGGTGATGTAATCACTCTTTTGGGAGAGTAAATCAATAGGAAAAAAACTCTCTTGATATTTCTGCTGCCTTCTTTTAGCCAAAACGAGAAATTTAGGAATTAGATCATAGTATTCATACCACCTTAGCTTTTGAAGATTGGTACAGTGTTTGGTCAAACGTCTGGCAAAAAAACTACTTACTGGCCAGTGCTTGACCCTGTAGGATTGCATGTGCACAATATGTACCAACGATGATGTTTTCTGAAAGGCTCTGGAGTTCATGTCGCGGGGACCCTCACTTGCTTGCTGGCAATATTGAGTTTTGGGTATAGATGTACCTTAATCATGTCATTATTTAGGACTAGTACAAAGTAGTGTGGATGAATATTTTAGTTACTTGTTTGTCACATTTTTCTCACCTGTGTTTCTGTTTTAACTTGTAGATTTTGGATCTTTGTTTGACTTGGAAAATGATCTTCCTGATGAGCTGATCCCTAATGGCGAGTTGGGCCTTTTAAACAGCGGTGGGAACCTTGTTCCAGATGCAGCTTCCAAACACAAACAGCTTTCCGAACTTCTAAGGGGAGGCAGCGGCTCTTCCTTAAACCCAGGAATTGGAAATGTGAACTCAAATAGCCCAGTCCAGCAGGGAGTTGGTAGTCAAGTTCAAGGGCAGCCAAACAGTGGTAATATCGGTAATCTGGGTGCTATGGGTAAGAGCCCTTTAAACCAGGGAGACTCTTCTGCTTCAGGCCTGGCAAAGCAAGCAGCCAGCACCTCTGGACCTACCACACCTGCATCACAAACTCTGAACTCTCAAGCACAAAAACAAGTGGGGATGGTGACGAGCAGCCCTGCAACATCACAGACTGGACCTGGGATATGTATGAATACTAATTTCAGTCAGACACACCAGAGCCTTCTCAACAGTAATTCTGGTCACAGTTTAATGAATCAGCCTCAGCAAGGACAAGGGCAGGTAATGAATGGATCTCTTGGGGCAGCTGGAAGAGGAAGGGGAGCAGGAATGCAATATTCTGCCCCTGCCATGCAGGGGAATGCAGGCAGTGTGCTGGCAGAGACTTTAACCCAAGTATCTCCACAGATGGCTGGTCACACTGGACTGAACACAGCACAGACAGGAGCAATGACTAAAGTACGTACATATAATTTAATATATTCTATTTGTTGCGCTTGTTTTTTCTCCATACAGGTGTTTAGAAAATGTAGTAGATTCTTTTCTGGAACAGAACTAAAGAATGCACTTTCTTGAGTCTGTGGTTATCTGTTTCAGTCACCAGTGATATCATGAAAGCAATTGAAACAGTATTTCTCATGTAATCAGAAATGAAAGCACTTGTTGAAAAACACATCCTTGAAGTTAAAAGTTGGATAGTAGCTTAGCAGGGTGAATTAGAAAAAAGTAGCATAATCCTGCAAAAAGGAAGTAGATGATTGCTTCTGTGTAGGATATCACTTTAGCTGCCAGACAACAATGTCTTCTAAAACCATATGAAAACTCTTAGAGAAATATTTGTAGATTGAAGGGGGAGGTGTAGCAATTGGTCCTCTTGTCAAGGACTGCTGTCAGCAGCTGTGCAGTGAATGTTTTTCAAATATAGAGGAGCTGATCTGAAAACATCAAACTTCACATAGATTGTCAAGCTAATGCAAACTCTGTGAAAGGGAAGGGCAGTATCTGGGCAGGAAGTATAATTCAGTGGCCACTGCAAATCAGCAGTGCAGTATATGCACCTGGAAGTATTCGCCTCTGTCTTGGGGCACTGCTCTGATCCCTGCTTGATACAGTCACTGCTTTTTAGTTCTTCATTTTCCAGATGTGAGCTTAGAGAAGGATTTTGATTGCTGCTCCTCCTGTCTTACAGTTGGCTAGCAGTGTGCCTTTTGTCTTGTCTGTGTTGCTTTGGTACAGTTCCTTCCTGAAACCCACCATGTTCTGATATGTAGAAAAAGATAATTTTTTTATCTCTGATACTTTATCTATTCATACATCACCAGTCATTATCATTGTAGTTTATTAACATGTAAATGTTATTCATTGATGTGTTAGGAATCATGGAAGAAGTTTTATTGCCTGACATAAAAGCGTATGTCATATTCTCTGTAGAAATGCTGACATCATTGTGGAGTACCGTATAGCTAATACTAATTTTTTAAAATAATAAAAAAAAAAAAACCACATAAAAAGCATTCCGTATGCAGTGAAGGAGATCTCTTTGCTTAAGGAAGAGTTGCTTGTGGTCTGAGTGAATGTCATAGCATGTGAAAGTGGATATAGCTGTCTCCAGCCCCTGAATGGGCTAAATTTGTTGTATGGAGCGAATTGGTCTGCACAGGAAGAAAATCAACTTGTCTTTCATTTGTTTTTCTTTGAAATTTTTGGGAAGAGTGACAAATTCTAATTATCTGGCTTATTTCTATAAATTTAAAGATATCTAAGTTTTTAGGAGTAGATTTTTCCTAGCTGCTATGCAGCTATGTGGTAAAACTACTAATTTGCTATGTGAACTAACTCAAGTAGAATTACCCCAGAGCAAAGGGACTTGCCTAAGGTCTTCATGTGACGGAATGTGTATGAACCAGGTGGGGGAGGTTCTGTGATGTCTTGGTTTATTTTAAACAAACCCACTCCTGGTAAGGAATAGGCCAGCATTCGGACAAACTCAATTTTTCAAGGACTTCAGTCTCAGCCTGATGCCAGCTGCAAATGTGATTCACCAGCTGAGGAAGGCAACCTGGACTTTCTCAGTTAGCATCTGTTCAACAAGTAAAGTAAAAGTTAATTTGCACAAGGAATATGTTGCAAAAGAACAGTGGAAGTGTCCATGTTACGCAAATCATTAGGTGGGCCTTGTATGCAGTGCTGTGCTCAGCACTGGTGATGCATTTCCAAACAATTAGGGCAAAATTAGTGCTTTCAGAAGTCCTTAGACACAAAGTTGTTTGGAGAAACTGAAAAGGTAGGGCTGTTTAATGACAGACCGTAAGTGAAAAAATGGTGTTTCTGTGAAGGTGCTAGCACTTAAAGGAAGATAGTTTTAAAAACTTGGCCAACTTGAAAAAATAGAAGATTTGGTGTTTTCCAGGGCTTTGTCTCGTGCTGAACAAGATGACACTTAAAAGCATTGTGTGTTGGGGTTTTTTTTTTATGAAGTTTTTCTTTCTTTATGTCTTAATTTTCTCTTAGTAAGAGAGCAAGTGAGCTCAGTATTTTGTGTTTCCATTTTGGAATAAATTACTTTCTCCCTGATTTTAATCCTGACAAGCAGAAGCATTCTCCATTTTTGCCATTCTCTTTTAATAGACATTTGAGGATTGGCATCCTCTTCCAGTCTCTTCCCACCCCCAGTTTATTATTCTAATAGGATTATCAACCATGATTGTGTGTTAGCTTTTTCTCTTCTTTATGTTCCAATTGTGACAAAAGCTTTTAAGAAAAGTAAAGAAACATTTCAGTAAGTTTGTCTGTTCTCTGAAAGTGCAATTTCTGCTGAAGGAGAATGTGGGTTAGTTTTTTCACCTCGTGTTCCCTGATGTTTACCATTTAATGTATACAGCTTAAAAGATTTGAAGAGCAGCAATAAAAGTGGTGAGGCAGCTATCTACCTAAGAGTGGATGTGCCTAACTTGACTAAAAGGCTTAAAATGTAGCTGCCATCACGCTTGAAGAGCTGTATCAAAGCTGGAAGCAAATTCTCTAGGTTGTTCCTAAGGGAAAGAAGGGGGTGTGAAATACAAATGCAGAAAAAAATCTAAAAGAATATTTTAAACCAAGTGATGTGCATCGCTGATTAACATTCAAGTATGGCTCAGAAGCCCGTGTTTCTCAGTTCAGTGTATTCATATGCAGTGTGTAGCACTCTTGACCCTTTATGGCTTGGGACCAGTTTTCTTGGGCAAGGCCTTGCTTCCTTGATGGTTTGTTATAATCCTTTTTTAGTAAATGACCGATCAAGGAAAGTCCATTGCTCATTCTGTTTTTCTTTCTTGTGGTATGTTTTTATAAGCATTCTTTCTAGTAAGAGAAAAACAAGGAAAAAAAAAAAGTAATCCAGAATCTGATCCTTTCACCTGTTCTCAGAAATAACTGGAGCATCATAAGCCAATATTGTTAATTTTGAGCTGGATTTGCCATTAAGGCAGCTCTTGAAAGAATGAAAAGTACGCCAGAAAGGAGCATGGTAAATCAAACTCATGATCATGTGCTTGCCTAAGCCGAAGGTGGCAGATAAACCTTACCTCTAACCAATTGAAAAGGGGGTGAAAAATAGCTGATTCTCAGTATCAGAGGGCCATAAGGTGCTGACATCAAGACAAATGTTTTTCCATTGGTAGGGAAAGACTAAAGCAAAATACTTCCTCAATCTATAGAGACATGAGCAAAGGATTTAATAGACTTCATATGATCCTTCAAAAGAAGGAACCTGTCAATACAAGTGAAACAATAGCTGTTAAAGTCATAGTTGTGTTTTCTTGGGAGTATATAACATGTTCTTGATAGCCTAGAATGTTTTTGGAAATAGAGAGTAGAGTAGTCCCCAAGAAGGTTTTGTGAATTTAAAGATACAGCAACTTACTATAACAAGGATTTGAATTCTTCATTGGCCACAGCTGTGCAGTTTGCATATTCAGATTTATTTAGAGCTCCTCCTTTGTGATTTTTGACTTGTCTGAGATCCTCTGGAAGCCTTTGAGGAAACCTCTCTTCTGTGCTACTGGTTATGTATCTGCTCTGTTCACTACCAGACTCCTTTCCTGTAACAGTTTTGCTTGTAACTGGCATTGTGGCCCTGTTTCCTTGGACAACACTACAAAGATAGTTTTCATTTGACTGGGTTTAAGTTCTTTAAGAAAGCTGCTTGAAAGAGCAGAAGGATTCTTCTTTGAACAGTTATCACTTGGTGGGGATAGAGGAACAGATCATCTTGTCACAGTAATTTCCAGTAGTAGCAGAATTGTCCTTTTGTGTTGCACCATTTTTTTTTTTGTAAAGTCCATTAAGTCCAGAAAACATGTTCAGACCATCTAGAAAATCTTTATATGGTTGTTTTTTAAGATTGTTGGTTGTCAAGCACTTTAAGCAGTAGCAGAGCTAAGCAGATGGTCTTACTGCTTCCATAGAAATGAGCACTTTGTTGCAAGCATGCTCTGTGCCTAATACTCTCCCATTGTTGTGAGAGTTCATCTTTTTCAAATGAAGGAGACGAAGCCTTCATATAGTTCATTGTGGCTGGCAGCTACAGCTTGAAGTTGTGTTTCTGTAGATTAGGTGTTATATAGTCGCTTGCTGAGATGCGTTCCCCTCATCCTAATACTGCTATCAAAGTTTGTGGAAAATCAGAAGAAAATTTTGGGAAGATCCCACTTATTTTTTATGGTTCTTGAACTTCCTTTTTGCACTCTGTTAAGAGTTTTGGACAGTGATTCACCTAGTTGGTACTTTTGCTCTTTCCCTTAAGATGTAGTAAAGTTGCATTGAGATGAGTGGGACTCGAGTGTTTTCTTTTTCTTTTGTTTCCAAGGTGTAATGCCTCCTTATACAATTCTGTAAAAGGAATCACCTTTTCTTCAGTAGCTTCAAAGCTGTATCACTCAAATAAAGATATGTTGGTACCCAGCAGCAGAAACTTGGGAAAAAATCCTGGAGTTGTGTGGGGCTGATGACCTAGAGAAGCCACCTGCAGTGAAGCTTGCTAGGGGTTCCTTTCAAAGTGTTTTTCTCTATAGGACTAGTAAACCCACCTCAAGGTTAGTTTTCTTTCCGAAAGGTGTGGTTTAATCAAACATCTTATTGGGCTCTGTATGCCGGTAAAAGGATGTAATCGTTTGGTCAGCTTTTAGTCTGAATCTATAAAGAAATCAGGAGAAAATGGTTGTTTATTTTCATACCTAGTTACAAGGATTACAATGTTATTGCTTTTTTGTAAAATGCCTTTTCAGGATTGTAGATTTTAAGTAACCTCGTTCAACATATTTTGAAAACTCTACAGGAAAGTATTTGTATTGATATAAGCTAGAACCTGCCTGGCAGGGAGAAGCAGATAGAAAAGCTGTTCTGGCTGGCAGATCTTCCAATGTAGTATTTCAGGAAACGATCTGGTAGTAATGAGTTTAGATACAGAGTTCAAAGTGCTGTGTACAAGTGATGACTTTTCCTTAGTTGTGCATTTATGTATTTAACAGGAAGTTGGTACCCGTAGTAGGATTGATGCCAAAGTCTTACAGGTTCAAAATACCGCTAACTACAAAAACAGACCTAATATGCTGGATTTCTGCATACAAATTCAGAGCAATCTTTTCTCTTAACTGTATTGGCCTAATTAATTTGAATACTGCATGTTTTCAACTTTGTTTTAGTCAAAATAACCACATGGCAGTGCATGTTGCAGCAGGGGAAGTTTTAGATTAAAGGGGAGGAGGAACTCTTAGCAGAACAGAAAACAATAAAACCATTTTTTATGTCTATCAAGAGAATAACCTGTTGTCTCTTTATTTTTTTTTTTAATTTTTTTATTATTATTGGGCTATAAAAGAACTGAATTCTGTTATTTGTTGTTTCTGGGCTGGGTGTGTATATAGTGCTTTGACAAGCACCTTCACAGTGTTGGTCTGTGTGGTTGTTCAGAGTGGTGTTTTGGTGTTGTATATTAATCTTGAGTAAATTTAATAAGAGAATGAACTACTCTAAAGAGCAAGAATTCTGATACAAGACTTGTGTATGAAGTTAGTTGCTTGACTCAGTGTTTTGAGGAATCTGTACTAAGGAAAACTTGTGGTGAGGAAAAAGTGAAGCAAACTATTTATTTAAACAGATTACCCAGTTGATATTGCTAAGTACCAGATTTAGATATGCTTGCTGATTGTGAATTAAGTCAGCTGAAGATGTTCTCATTCCTTTGCAGTTCTGGGTGTTTTAGCAAACTGCTGGTGCTGTTTGTTTCTCTGGTGACTCTCAATCTGTCTGAATCTGCCTGAATTGTTTTAACATGACTTGCAGTTAATTTGCTTCTCATCCTCTAAGTTGTCCATACGAGGCTGCCAAGCTGACTGTCTCCTAGGAGACCATGCCTCTGGCAATCACAAGTAGCCAGGCCAAATCATATTCCAAATAATGCTGCTTCCCAGTTTCAGGGGACTCTTAATAATATTACAGGCTTGACCGTAGTTGCTTCGTTCTCTGTTGAATAACTGTCACCAAAACAGCATTTTTACGGAGAGGAGACATATGTGCTTTTATAATAATACAAACAGAAGAAGGATATAAATACGTAGAAACACATAACAGCAAAACTGACTGACTTGTAGTAAAATTAAAATATCTGTAACACAGTTTTGTTTTGAAACATGACCATGCAAAGTGGTACTCCACAGATGAGTTTTTACTGATACACTGAAGAGATTTGGTGACTTAAAAAGCTCACTTACCACAACTGCTACTCCTGGCACCTGAAATTGAGTTGTTTCCTATTTCTAGTACGTGAGCTAAATTTCCTTTGCAGTTGAGCAATGTCATTGAAGATCTTTGAAGAGATAGTCGCTTGGCTCCTGTCTTCTGCTTCAGCAGGTATGTAGGTTCAGTTTGGCTCTGGTGCTGCAAGGTAAATGCTGCAAGAAACGGAACAGTCAGCCTTCACGGGGACAGATGACAACTTGGTTTCCCCTCCTTCTGCTTCCAACTCCAGCAGTTAAAAAGCCCGTCTCTGTTAACTTGCGTTGGTTTATCATCCAGTTGACAAAAATGAAATGCTTATGGTATCTTTGCAGGGTGGAATTGCGCCATTATCTTCTACTGTGGTAACAACACAGACGTTAAGGATTTTGTCATTAACTCTAGATCGTATTGGTTACCATCTTGTAATTCTTCAATTTTTTGTTGTTGGAATGGGGTTTATTTCTAATTAGTGTATCTGAAAGAAGTTTTTGGAAGTGAACCTAATGGACGCACCAGGTTTTTTTGGAAGCCACAGATTAAAAGGAAGATTTCCAGTGTTGTTCCAGAAGGCTTATTAAAATGACAAAATAAACTTCCAAGTTCTTACTAACAGATGTGACCAAAAGTATTTCTTTCTTTCTAGTTTTTAGGCTGTTTTCACATGCATTCCTGCTGCTGTTTGTAGTTTGGGGGGTTTTTTAATACACAGGTAAAAAATGACTTGGATGTTGAGAAGGGAGGAAAACCTGCCAACTTAAGTGTTGGTGCGTAGAAGTTACAAAATGCCTGGTTACTTCAGTCAGAAGGAAATGTCTTTGTCATAGTAACTTTCCTAATAGAGTCCAATCATGCATATGGATACTATTGCACAGGAGCATTTCTGATGACAAAACCTTTTGGCAAGTCTCAGAAGTCCTCCTTACTTGATAGATAAACTTCATATTTGTACTTGACAATGAGCTGTGATTATATTGGGAATCCTGTAATTGGAAGTACATACAGAAGTGTGTCAAAACACCTGGTATTATGGTCTGAAAACAAAATGCTGATGGTCTCTTTCCTTAGAAAAAGAGGCAACACAGGAAACTTTGAAAATTGCGTATAGCATGAGACACTGTGCCAGCCTAGCTAAGAAACGTGGAGTAGAGAAGCAGTGAGGGGAGGTGATTCTCCATTTGTGGCTTCCACATGTGAAGCTACAGATGGGACAGGTTCTACCATCGGACAAAACACAACATTATGTTTGAAAGTTGCACTTTGGAATTTTGAAATCCCCCACTTAGTTAGGGGCTTGAAATTTCCATACAAGAGGCTACGCAGAACATGCCCAAGTCTACTTTATAGCAGGCAGGCTATTTTTCGCCTTTATTTAAAGATTAACTTTTAAAGTAGAAAAGATGTTTCAATACACACTTTCCTCCACATTTCAAAAAAAATCCTGAATTCTTAGTGCCGCATTTGCTAATTTACTTCGCAGGGCTGAGTATAAATAATGGCAAAATGTAATAGCTTTTTCCTTTCTTGTGAATGTTTGGAGGAAATACCTGTTGTTTTTTGTGTGGAAGCCTAAGTCTGTTTGTGTGTGGTGGCATTGATAGGGAGTTTGACTGCTGTACCTTTATCCATCGGCCATGAATCACACATGCTCCCCACCCTCCTCCTTCTTGCCACTGCAGTAAAGAATATTTACTCCAGAAATTGTCCTGACTGGGGAGAGATGCAGCATATTAAGTTTATTGTTTGTGTTTAAACTGTTTATGTGTAATCCCAGCAAGGGTTTTAATTCTAAGACCAGAAATATGTCGTAGAATTGAGATTTAAATGAGTGAGGACTTCAGATGATTTTTTTAAACTCCTGATGCCACAAGAACTACCTCTAAGTAGCATCTGGAAATGTTAGTACTTCTGTATTCTAAAGATGCTCGAGCCTCAACGTGTATTTGTATTCTTTGGTATGTGTACATATGAATCTTGCTTTAGATTTGGCAAATAAGCAGCATACTGTGCCATAAAAGGGGTTCAGTAGTGCCTTTGTTTTAGAATAAATCATAATGAAAATACAGCACGTTAAATATAGGAACACCCTTGCCAAAAGGACCTGTCTATGAAATAGACTATTAGAAGAGAGTAGTAAATAGATTATTTAGCATTCTCTGAGAGATGCTGCTGTTCTGGGGCGGAAAGGTTTTGTGTTTTCAGAGGAACTGCAGCATAATGCTGTCCTATCTGTAGGGTATTCTTTTTTTTAAGGGGATTTTTAAAAACAAAAAAACAAGTGCCCTTGGAAACTTTTGGCAAATTGACTAAATGAAATAACTACCTTTACTATGGGAGGATCTTTGTACTCTAGAAACAGAAAAGTGTTGAAACGCCACGAGTCAAAGGGATTTCACTCTTGGAACAAGCTGTATTTGGTTCCTTAATTTGATACTGGGCACCTTGGGTTAAAATACGCTTCTGGGTAGTGCTGTGTGCAGGCTGCTTTCAGTGAGAAGCATGTGTGTGTAGGTCTAGTTTCTTTGCAGTTTTAAGCATATGTTTAAAGATGACCATCATACCTTGTTTAAAAACCTGTTGAGAAGTCTCTTGATAGCTTCATGTGAATTGTTACATCTTCAAGGAGAGCATGTTTCTACAGAAATACTGGAGATTTCGAGGTAGCTCTTCAAGTCAGTGTGGTGTTTCAAAATAAACGTATTTGGCTCTTAAAGTTATTTAAAAATTATTTCAACAGTGTAAATTATTTATATTTATGTTTCTCCTCAGTTACTGTTAATGGCAAGCTCTGATATTTTTGCTAAATGGTTGTTTTGAGCAAGCTATATTGTTTTTTTTTTTCTTTTTTTTTTTTTTTTTTTTTTCTCCCCCCCCCCCCCCCCCTTCTGGATTGAAATAGAATAATTACTTCTTTTAGAAGCACAGTCTCTCCCTTCAGTGTGTCCACTTCTCCTTTAGGATTCGTGTCTGCCAAGGAAAGCACATGCTGTAAAGAAAGGAAACAGAGTACCTCTTTTCATTATATTTTTGAGACACCTTTCCTCTTGCTGTTACTCTGTAGAGCTACTATTGCCTTTTCCCCCACCTCTGTAGAGTATCATATTACACACAGACTGCCGGATAGTGTATCTTTGGCCAGCTTCTGGGAGATAAATGGGAAAGAATCTCTTAAATAGCGCTACTGTTTTTCTTACCAAAACAGTTTAATTTTTTGGAGCATGACGTGTTCTCGTTTTACTAGGCTGTCTCCAGCCAACTATAGCAACTTCAGAGCTGCTGAGGTGCCGGCAGACACATCTGTAAACTCTTTTGTGGCCTGTTGGGTACATCTGAAAAGGCTGCTATCTACACTGCAGAAAATAAAGGAAGAAGCCCAGACTTGTGCTGAGATTTGCTGTTCATTTAGGAACCTGCATTTGGCTTAATGGTGAAGCATAGCAATTGGTGGAGGAAAGAGTTAATTTGAGTGTCTTTCAAAATCCTCTTCTTACATGTTGTTGAATTACTGTTTGTGTCCAAACTAGATTTTCTTGATGAAACAAACCTTTGAAACATCTTTAGTTAATTGTGTGGTTCAGGTTAACTTTCTGTTCTTATGTAGTAAGAATAGTTCTTGTTTATCTGAAGAAAGCCATTTTTTCTGCTTGGCACTCATAAAAGCTCTTGAAGCAATTGGAATACATTGATCAATTGTGGCTAATTAGAGCTTTGAAGTTTTTATTTGCAGAGGTTACACTCATTACAAAGTAAGCCTTCTGAGCTTTATTTTTGCTTCGCAAGTACAACAATGATGCTTGGTGCAGAAATTACTTTGATTCTTCCTGTTGTATATTCTGTTGTATCAGCACTCAGGATTGTGCAGAGTTTTGGAGACATTTTCTTTCTTTAGGCATATATACAGTGCAAGCATATGATTTTTTTTTTTCTCTGCCCCTCAAAAAAGGTTAATTTCTAGTTAATGTATTAAAAGTTTGTTCTCTATATATCCAGTCATTTGTAAAGAGTGTTTTCCCATATTTCAGTAATTATGCAGAAATGTTTGTACATTTTTTAAGTGGTCTTGTTACCTTGGAATACTTAAATCTGTCTCTGACCTCCATGAAATCCTTGGAAGAGAATTTCAAATCTTATTACAAGTGGTAATAAAACACCTGGCTTCCTCTTAATGGGATTTTTAGAATTTTATTGCTAGCTTTTCACGATCTTTCATACTGGAATAAAGGATGAAGTAAATTACAATTATTCCTGGGCATTTGAGTATTTTTCTTTGAGTTAGTTTACTACTGAAGAGCAAGGCACTCTGAATGCTTCATGAATCTGCTGTGGTAGGCTTTTGTTATAGCAGTGAGCTTAAAGAGGGAGAGTGGAGGCTTTCAGCACAAGGTAGGCTTCCTCTGAACGCTGCTAGTCAAAGCATGATTTAATTCTCAAAACTAATTCTTGAAATGTTACTTTTTTAAGGTATTCTTGTTACTGACTTTAAATTGAATATTTTTAAATTAGTATTTTTGCCAAATTACCCAATCTGGACATTGGTTTAGGTGAGGAGCTCTCACCTCCGCTGAGATAACAGAATTGCCACCATTCCTGCACTTCTGTGATTCTGTAGTATATAATGCTATACTATATGTGATTCTGAAACTGAAATTACTAGGTTTTTTTGGTAACGCCACTGGCTTTCTGCCATAAAATGATTAATCTTTTCCTTGCTTCTCCGTCTGTCTCTCTGGCATATACATACCAAGCACCAAGGTGACTTTTTTTTGGAACATGTTACTATAGGATGAAGTAGTAATTAGTAGAGACTTACTTTTTTTTTTTGTCAGTAAACAGATACAAGATGATGCCAACATAGTAAAGAAAGCCTCTCTTTCCGACTTCACAAATTCCTACCTTTTACGCTTCTCTGAGAGCCTTAAACGGTTAGGTGGACCTTGCTTCATGTTAGAGATTTGTGTTTCATACCAGAGGGAGATAAGAGTCCAAAGTGCGAAGTCCTTGGTGTGTGCCTGGCTGCAAAGCTGCTCTTTTGTACCGAGCGTGCAAGCAAAGTGGCTGATCGGAGTGGTGGCAATATCACGCAGGGACTGAGGAGGGATTAACTCCAGGTGGTTGATGCCAGATTATAGTAGCTCTGGAACTCGTGTGTGTTAAACTCATCTGAGACCCGGTGGTGAAGAGGTGCAGATGGCAAAGCATCGCGCTCTGTCTCTCATTGAGTTGCCACGTTGGAAAGCAGAAATAAGCCTTTTTAAAGCAGTTCTCTCCTCTTTCACTGTTGCTTACTAACAGTATTAAAAGCAGCTGAATTGTCTATCAGTCTGAATTTCTAATGTTCCTCTATTACTTAGAGCACATCTACTCTTGCATTCACAGTACTTTGTATATACTTTGATAACTTCTGAACATGTGAGACACCTGACTGCTCGATTTCCTTGTCTTGAGAGAAAGATAAGAAAGATCAAAAGAAAGCAAGTTAAAATTACTTAAGCCAAGCGAGGTGACACGCTTCTTGGTAGCAGAAACATTTCAATGCATGAGAAGAGAGAAGGGGCACAAAATGTTGAGCTTTTTAACCAAGTTACTTGTGTGTTGAAAGCCCAGATTTGAAGCAGGTGTAGTAACTTGACAGGGTATTTGAAAGCTTAGTCCAGTAATGGAGTATTAAGTGACTGGTTTTGGTGAGACCCATAAAAGGGGAAAGTAAAGGGTGCGTGGGATTGCATAACTTGGCGGAAGCACGTACAGAAGTTCTGAATCATCCCTGTCCTGTAGTGACTTACGACAGTGAGAGCTTGGAGGCAGGAACAATATACCATTTCTGTATGCCCAAATCATTCTGTTCATGCCAGACCTAAAGGATGCTTCTTGGATCTGTGGGTCACAGTGGGAAGTGCAGAATTTCCGTTTCATGCCAGCTTGCTCTTTTTAGGAAAAAAAAATTAAAAAATTTAAAAAAAAAAAAAAAAAGAGAAGTGTCCCTAACACATTTGTGATATAATAGGGGATTTTGGATGAAGCATGTGAGATACTGAGTAGCAATGGCTCTAGAGGGGTTGGATTACTTATGCACAGTTGCTCTGTCAACCTAAGGCTATTGATTATGGTATAACCCTGATGTTACAGCTGAGGCGTTCAGCAAACTGAATCACAGTTTATAGGTAGCATTGGAGAGGTAGAACTAGTTGCTGTCTCCTCAGCATTTAGCGTTTTTAAGTGGTCTTGTTGCCTTGGAATACTCAAATTTGTCTTTGACCTCCATGAAATGCTATTCATGCTAGGTTGTTTCAGTGATACAACAGGAGGAAGTAGGGGAAATGTCCTTCCTTGCAAATACAAAGGATTTAGGAGAAAGCAGTAGCGAGTGACAAATACGTCTTACTAGAGCATTGTATACTGTTGAACAGGCAAGCTCCCACATATGCAGCTCTTCAACACTACTGTTAGTTTGTGAAGATCTAGCCTTTTATCAAAACAGATCATATCTAGGATGCCTCTACTTTCTCTCTCCTTTCCTTAGTTATGACGTGCATGTTCTGTTCTCCAAAATAATTTAAATTATTAATCTGGATCTTACAGTTAAATTGATTTTAGCTTTTGTACCATAGGCTAAATCCAGAATAATATAAGGATAGTGGTGGCTCACTAAAAGACCGTCTTTGTGACTTCCTCCTGTAACTATTTTGTCAGATTCGGAGGTATGGGAACAGTTTGGGACGAAAAAACTGTGACCTTCCTACTTTTCTATTGCCGAAATAGTTCTGAGGGTGGCACAACCAGTAGATTGGCTGTGTATCCTCACATTGCTGCTATAGAGGCTGTAGTTCTTCACAGCACCCCTCCCCAAGGGTCTTCTAAACCATTTCCTAGCGTGCTTTCAGCTCCCTCCTGTGTCCTCAGATAATCTTTCTGAGGTGCTGACAGGACCAGGCTGGCAATAATGGTGGCTCATTCAGAGTCCTGGATACGCTGTCTGCTGCTAAATGCAGTGTGTAATGGCAGAGGTCATTGTGCCTTTTCTTCCTGGAGGTGTTAATCTGACTGTGGTCTACCCATCTATCTCTCTACTCAGCAATCTTAGGAACTTAATTATCTGTGAGAGCTTTAACAAAAAGGGATCAAATTGACCAGTGATTTCCAAAGTGATTAGAGAAAAATTGATTTGAGGAAGGGGAAGGAGACGGGACACTGATTGTCACAGCACCATTGCTTAAGCCCAGTTTCCTTAGGATACCTAGCTAACAACATAACTGTTTTTGTGATCCTGCAATCAGTGTCAGTCTGAAGAGGCAACTTAATTGCTGCTGGACTGAGTGAATGAATGAAATTCTGTCTTGCAGTCCACCCTGTCTCTGATCTTGTGTCGTTAGAAGAGCAATCATCTGAAGTTGCACATAGCCATGCTCAGTCTACTACGGTTCTGCAGTGCAGCGGAGGATGTGATGGTTTGATGCCATTTTTGGCTTCTGTTCTGCACCGCTGCTTTCCTGGACTTTGATACTTGTCTCTGGATTTGGTTAATAGACTTGGCAGCTTGGTCAAGGTCTCAGATAATTTTTGCTTCCTGAGATAACTTTTTCTTCTCACCTTTCTGTGTTGTCTCTGGACAAGCAGAAGGGAAATTCCAATTGCCTTTCTATTATTAGGTTCCATTTTATAAAGAAATAAGCATATAAAAATGACAGTGATACAAAGTCAGACATGATACCTCTGATTATAGGCCTTATGGCTTTTGTGAATTAATTCCTTTTGATGTGAAGCACACACTATTTAGATAAAAGATTATATTAATCTTGAGAATTTCAGTGGTATTTGGTCACTTACATTTTTTTTCTAATTTTTGCTTTGAAGCTATAGAGCTTCAGCTCTTACCTGTTGATAGGTCTTTACTAAACAGAAGATATGTTATCACCTTTCTATTCCCAAAATTGGTACTTTAGGATCATTTCAGTCCTTGCCTTAATAAGATAAGCAAATTAATAAGCTTAAAAAGTAAGCTAAATAAATTAGGCTATTAGATTGCAATTACTGTCTGTTGTGGCCATGCCTTTTAGTCCTTTAAATAGTTCTTGAGGCCTCTCTGAATCCTGTCATTATTACATGTCATTCATGAAGAACTAATGTGGCATGATCGTCGTCATTACAATAGTGTTCACATCAAGCCAAATGCATAAAGATGTCGCTTTACACTTACCCAGTTGTCTTTTCATACCTCCTCTTGTCATATTGAGAGCTCAGATTTCTTGTTCAAGCACTTTGCAGATTCACAGCTTTTGAAGTCAAGCCAGGCCCATGTAGCTTGCTTTGTTTCTTTGTAGGACTGTTTTCTAGTTAAAAATCTAGTAAGTACCGAATTGAATATTAACGATAACTATTTTTAGTTTACAGGGTTGGATCATAATCAGATTACTTCAGCCAGGCTTGTTTTCCACTGAACTCATGCTGCCTTGAGTTCTTTGATTCTCATATCAACCTTTCAGTATTTTTTCTGCTGTTAGGCTGGTCCACATCAGGTGGTATTGGTTTGTTTTGTTTTTAAATACCTGTCCAGAATAACCTTCTTCCATTTTTATACAGAAGAGTCAGTGCTTCAAGACTTAATGAAAACCAACATTTAACTTAGAGATAGTTTTGGGTTGGTTTTTTTTTCTGGACTAATCTGCCTGGACCAACTAATTTGAAAAAAAAAAAAAAAAAAATTTACAGCATTAACTTTACGTTGGCAGTGGTGGTACAAGATACAAATACACGAGTGTTGTCAGAGGTAGGTTCTGGTCCTTGGCATGTGCCTGCAAAAGAGATTGCTTTCTCCTCTCTTGCAGGAAAGCTGATAGTGAACTCAGTCGGTCCTGCCAGACCTTCTATTAAGTGTGGAAACCCTGGAGTGAAAGGCGGGTTGAAGCAACAGAGGAGAGCCGAGTTTCCCAAAGGAGAATGAGTAGCAAGGAGCAGAGCTGTATACAGTTCTGTGGTTTATGACAACGTATTGGAGGGGAAGCTAAAAAAGGAATACTGCGAATAGGAAATTACGTGCTTGTAACAGTGAATTAGTTTTGCGGTACGTTGTGTTTGTTGCGTGTCCTGGGAGCCTCAGAGGAATATCTGGTAATGAAGTAACTCTGACTGCTTGAATGAGAGACCTGGCTGTAGTGGCAGAAGTGAAGGGACAGTTAATAAAAACTTAGAGTTAGCAGGAAAGGATGGGATTTATTTATGGCCTAGATGCTTCATGTACAAAAAGGGAGTAGCTCCTTGATGCTGGGCTAGAGGAAGAAGTACTGTGGTATGTCAGCAGTGATAAAGACGGGAAGAAAAGAGTAAGCTTTAAAAATAGAAGAAAAGGCATTGTATGAAGATCCAGTCAGGTATCTTTTTAATTAGATTGGTGGACTTCTCATTTCTGTCATATCAACTCTGAGTTGCGCCATCAGATAAGGTATACAGATTTGGTCACATACTTGATCTGTAATATTTATGAAACTCCAGGAACCAGAGGAAGTTGAGTTGCTGTTCTGCTCTGAAAATAACTAAAAAGCAAAACAAAGAGAAGTACCTCCCACACCTGCTGCTCAAAACATTGCAGTGTGAGATGTCTTGTGTAGTCCAAGTCAGCTAAACAAAGGTTTTAAGGTGTTTTTTGTTTTGGTTTGGTTTTTTTTCCAGCTTGGAAGTTTGTATGTTTCTCTGCTTGTCAGAGTAGAGTGGAATCCCTTATTTCCTATCCACACTCAGTAACAGATTCCAGTATCTTAGAGAGTTGCCATAGTGATTAAAAAGGGAACTGGATCTGTTTTTCTGGGATAGCAGAATTATTGAATTAAATGCATCCTTTCCATTAAAGGAGAGTAGCATTATCATATTTCTAAGAACTGTTTCAGAGTAGAAATAACGTGTTTAAGCTGGTGTCCTGCATTAATCATGTTACTTCTTCAGGCACTTCTAGCCTTGACTTGTGGTTCTGTGCTGGGGTAGTTTATAACACCCCCGGATCTCCCCCATTGCAATTGGTGGAGCAGCTGTGTAGAAAACACCTTGCTTGTGGAAGAGTCTGCTTTACTCCATCAGAAGTCATTGAAGTTGTGACCACTAAGAACCAGGCAAGAAGCAAGAGTTGCACAAAACTGTAACATACAAAGACAAGTATAAAACATGAGTTGCCAGAGGATGAGGTGGGATGAAGGGAGCCACCCTGGGATGGAGTGCAGAGCACGTGGCTTGTGGAAAATGGTGGCTGCATCAGGTAGAGAAGAAACTGACAGTTGAATGAACTGATAGAGAGGAAGAGAAGACAACAGAGGTGCGGGAACATCCTTAAGCTTAGAACAAAATGGGAACGAACTGCAGCATAACCCAGGTTTTCAGAGAGAAGCTTTCTGCTTCTGTTGTAATGAAAATGCACTGGCCACCATGATATGGTGAAGCTTGAGTAGCCCTGTGACAGATACCTGTGCCCGTTCATTGCAGGTGGAAAAAGAAACAACTCACACTGGATTGCTTTTTGCTTTCATTCCTCTCAGGAAAGTAAATTTAACAAACCTTAAGCAAAATACGAGTCTTTGTGATGGCTCAGAGTCCCACATGAAAACAACCATTCTTACCAGGTTGCTAACTCCCATGTTCTTGCTGGTTTATCTTCTTTGATGACTTGTGATTACCTAGTAATCTTCCCCTGAACTACCTAATTTGCGATCAGAGTTCTGTTTCAGAAATATAAAAACAAAGATCTTCCGAGTATCTGCCTTCCCCCACCTGCCCCCTCATTTCACATAGGAAAAAACCTGGGAGCAGAGGCAGGAGCCGCAGCGTTTGAGCCTTCTGACTCGTTTGCTTCGGAGCTGCTGGTTTCAGTTTGCAGAATGAATAAGCAGTGCAAAATCTTTACTCTGTATATGCTCAATCATCTCATTATATTTGCCAGTTGTTTTTTGGGATTTCAATTAGCAGTGGTGTAGATAAAGTTTTACGGAAGGTCACCTGATCTCAATGTTCAGATAATTAAGCAGGAAATGCCAGTTGATGCCTTATGCACTCAGATGTCTTTCAGTGTTTGACACGCAGGGGATCTGCCTGGTTCTTCCTTTCCTTCCACCTCCTATTTGTTGCCTTCCCACTAGCGAGGAGCTGACAGTGGCTTCCTTTGCTGGAGTCCCTATCTCACTGCACTGGCTGGAGGTGGTTGCTGCTGGAATAAATGCCGAGCTGCACCTCGGGTTCCCAGTAACAGCTGTGAAACGCTCTTGTTCTTCATGCTGTTTGGCAGCACGTTGTTTTGCCACTAGAACTCCTCGTCTATCCCAGTCTTGGTTGAAAACTGTTGTAAATAGCTAAGAGTTCATTAGAGCAGTTCTTATGTTGTGTTGTGCACTTCTAGTCTCTGGAAATCACAATCCTGTTAATAAGCTAAACTCCTCTGAGGCAAAACTGAGTTTAAAAAAAAAAAACAACCAACCAACTCTGAAACTACAAACATCTATGAGCTTTAATAAACTAGTCTTGTGTATGGTCCCTCCTGATTTTCATCTCCATATTTACTTCAGGGATTGCCTGAAGGAGAAGTCTTTCCACCTTTTCAGATTTTTTATTTTTTTTTAAAGATGGACTTCAAGCAAAAAAAAAAAAGTCTTTGGCAGTTTGTTTCAGTGGCAGTAATTTACAAAAATGAAGTGTAGGTTAAAGGGCACGTCTAATGTTTTGCAGTCTTATCAAACTATCTGCTGGGTTTTTTTTAAAGTAGTAGACTGGTGTAACTCTTTAGCCTGAGGTTCCTTTCACTTATTGAAGCGCAGCTTGAGACATTGAAATACCATGTGGCAGAGAGCAGGTTTAAAACCCCCAAGATTTCAGATAGAAGCTACTCTGCTTCCACCTTGGTTTCAAAGACCAGCAAGGCATTTCTTAAAATTTCAATCAAGTATATTACTTAATGACCACCTAGGAAAGGAAAAATTGTCCTCATCATATTAAGCACTCAGTTTGGAAGCCTTGAAAGGTTGCTTTGTTGTTGTATTGAGTTATGATATGTTTAATAACAAGATCTTTTGAAAAGGAAATATTAAAATATGGTAAACCAATGATGTGGTATGTCTTAGAATTGCAGTTCCTTGGTGCTTCTGGGATGTTTTAGTGGTTTAGAGTTTTAACAAACTTAAAATTAAATTTTCTGTTCTTTGTCTTTTGAGACCAAAATATTTGTAATTTTTTTTCCTAAAAATCTATTTTTAAACATTTTTCCTTTAATAAAAAAAAAAGTTAGTCTTTTCCTGATAATGAAATGAGATGAAGAACACCTCTCTGTTTCGTTTGGAGCAAGAACTTAAATTTGATATAAAATTTACTTAGCATTCTCACTGCCAAAAGAAAATCCCTCTTCTGCTTTTTGAAAATTCAGCTGTGTTTTAAGGTTCTGCCAGAGGCTTATAACATTATGCTGTGCGAGCTCAGCACATCCGTGTTAGGCAGCTTTGTTGTCTGCACTGAATCTTTTCCATCTCCTCCCCAGTGCCTGAATATGCTCCATCCTTAAGCTGCAGAGTCTAAGAAGTGACTTTGCTCATGCTGTCTCCTGCAGGCCAATATGGCCCAAGCAGAGCCATGGAAATAGGTTCATGTGTATGCAGCATTTCTTCCAATTTGGGCTCAACACTGAGCTCTCCCAGTGGTGGTGGTGGCTGTAGGGCTCGTAGGAAGTTGTAGCAGAGTGGTGGTTGCCACCAGTAGTTGATATATTACTCAGTTTAACAAAACTCCACCAAACCTGCAAGCAAGTTCAAAGAAGACTAGAAGGGCCAAGTCCTTCTGCAGACAAATGAAGTTTTTAGTCAGGGATTTAGACAAAAGGGGAAACTGAATAACAGCCAAACAGCTAATGTTCCTATTTCTGGCTTCTGAAAGGTTTAAATCGTCAGTCATAAGCTACTTCCTCAGAATCTCACTTTTAGATTCAGAGATTTTCTTCACTGTTAATCTGATGGACCATCGTGGTATTAATGAATAGCTGTAGATACCTCATGATCCTTTCTCATCCCTTCTCCTGTCTGAAGTAGTGGGTTAAGATGAGTGTCTTAAGTTTCTTAAATACTTGGCTATTAATTCTTCAGAGAAAATCTGCCAAAATCCATGCTGTAATAAATAATAATTTAAAAAACTAATTTATTTGAACATAGAGTCCTACAAAACAAACACAGAAATACAGAAAATAAAATTCTTTATATTTGTGCAGTGTGATAGTAGCCAACACCACTTTTCTTTAAAAGCAGTCTTCATTACTAAGTTTTGATGTTGTTAAGCAATTGGGGTTTTTTGGTCTTACAGGCTATTTGAGTTATTTAGCTTTACTCTGGAACACAGCACATACATGGTAACCTCTTACGTTGCCAAGTAACAGCTTTTCTCTTTTTTAATGTGTATGTAGTGGGTCAGATTCTTCTGTAAAGATATAAAATTGTACAGTGGAAAAAGGCCTGAATCTGGCAACAGTCACTCTGCAGGATGCAGGTTAAGGGAGTATTTTGTAATGTAAAGCTGCTTTGAGTGCACCTGGGCCAGCTCTCTGAAACCCAAGCGTACAAAGTACACTGACAAAGAGGACAAGACACAGTCAAATTGTGTGTATTGGACTCTGCCCCAGCATAATTTACTGCTCTTAACTAGTGCTTCGTCAACTGGTCGTTCAGTCTGATTCCTGTAAGCGTGAAAAAGCAACCACTGAGCAATTCCGTATTATGAGGCTGTTGCACTGATAAGCTGATGTGCATGGTCCTTCCAGCCGCAACAGTAGTCCTCCTGAATCCCTGCTGGCAAGGGAAGAGAAAAGACTGGGACCATGGAAAACCAGTGTGTTGTGTAAGGAAGGGCTGGAGAGGTCAAAGGAAGGGGAAAATAGGATTTAACATTTCAAATAAAGACTCGCTCAGTGGTTGGTTTTATATTTAAGACGTTCTGACAGGTGATAAAGTCATCTAGAAATCCTCCCAGTGCAGGGCAGGGGGGAACACAAACATGATCTGTCAACTTTTATTTCCTCTTTATTTGGAGAGGGGAAGGGGGATCCTAGTCTTAGTCATTCTCTTTGAAAGAAGTAAATTAATGCTAAAATGTCTTTTCAGGACCTTTTGTCTGGTGTAATATTAATTGGCTCAAGTAATAGAGTTCACCACTTGTCTTAGGAGACTGTTCTTCAGGCGAGATGGCTCTTTGGATGGACAGTGTTCTCTTTACTCATTTGAGGGGAGTCGTATTTCTGCTTGCTATTCTTAAGGAGTTTTGGGGGTGTAATTTGTCAAGGATGTCAGCCTTAGATAGATGTCCTTTTGTTCAGGCATCTTTCCTCAAGTACCAAAACATAAATAGATAAGCATTTGCTAGATGCCTCTGTATTCCCCTCCCTTCCCATCTAGTCTGGGTACAAAGTCATGCACCAAGTATTACAGGATTTGAGGTTTGTTTGATTTCCAGAAGTTTGTGCAGTGTTGGAAAAAGTAATTTCTGTCAAGGCAGATTGGGAAGTGTAATCTTGTTTTCTCCTTTGCATTTGCACAATGATTTTGTGAGTTGAATTGCAAGACTTCAGACACACACAGCCACGTAAATTTGTAAATTTTTTTTAAAATTTAATTTAAATTTGATTAAAGTTGTGAAATTGAGAATTCAATATTGAGCAACTTAAACTGGAATTTGGTCTCTGTGCATGCAAAGATGGATATTTGACATATGTTTTCTTTTTTTTAATGTCCCTTTGGAATCAAGGAAATTGTAATAATTTCATTCATTCTTTTCCAGATGGGAATGGCAGGTAACACTAGTCCTTTTGGGCAGCCTTTCAGTCAAACTGGAGGGCAGCAGATGGGAGCTACAGGAGTGAATCCTCAGTTACCAAACAAGCCAGGCATGGCGAATAGTTTGTCTCCCTTTCCTGCTGACATCAAGAGTACTCCTGTCACCAGTGTGCCAAATATGGTGAGTTGTACCTGCCTGTTTCGCTTATTCGTTATGTCTTGATAGTGCATTCTCAGTTCTTGGGTGATGTGGCTTCTGCACCATTATTGAATGATTACTCCGTGGTCATTTAAACATCAGACTTGCCCCATGGTTCCTCACTACTGCTCTGCAGTGCACGTAGAAAGTTTGTGTACATTTTTATGCAGTAATTTTAACTTCCTAAGTAATCACAGTGTTTTGCTATAAGGATTGCATTACATCCTTTCATTTTTTCCGATACATTTAGTTCCAAACCAGATGAAAATGTCTTAACTGTAAGTACTGTTTGTAGGTTTAAATTCCTGAATCAATGACAGTGTGGTGGATACATCATCAGATTCCTGAAACTAAATAGTACCTTTCATATCCTTTGAATCTAATATGGTAAACACACCGCATGCTTCTCAGTTGATATTGTGTGTGACTTGCAGCTCACAAGCTTATGAGAATAGTTCTTATTAGGATACTTTGTCCAAGTTTGTAGTACTCTGTTTACTAGAGTTTTCTTTGTAAAGTGAAATTAAATATTCCCATTTGTCTCAGGATGTCTGCGTATTAATCAAACTTCGTGTTGTTTCTATGGAAACTCCAGCTTGTTGTATTTTATATTCTTATACATGATAGCAGTTACTATAGAAACTTGTAAAACCTTCCATAAGATGCAAATTGCTTATTTTTTAATTTAACTAGAAAACCAGCTATTTTTTGGCAGAAGCAATGCTTGTCCTTCCATCAATGAGTTTGCTATCCCTAACAAGGCTATATATGAGAGGGAACAGGATGTAATAAACTTCCTCTTTTCTCCTGACTTTAGAGGGTGGGAAACTAATTTTCCTTCAGTTACACTGTGAAATCTTCATTTAATATCATCTGGCATTTACTGCTTATGATTATGGAAAGGAGCTGGATACCAGGATTTAGGACTATGTTCAGAATACCACTTGCACTCATGCAGAATATTTGTAAAAGGCAATTTGCTGCATGACTATTCTTTTTGTTTTTAAAATATTTTAAGTTTGGATCAAGTGTAAAGCAAATGAATTAATGCCCTGATTCTGCAGAGAACCTGCAAATCTGATCAAAGCACAGTATTCATCTCAGGGACTGGATGATTCTGAAGCCTAATTTTGTGCTCATTTAAATGCAGGTTTTGGGAAGCCTAAATCTTAATGTGCTCGCTTACTAGTATAGGATGTAATGTCAGATATTCATGTGGAATAAAAAAAGACATTTGCCATCAAGGCTTGTCCAGTATGGGGAGGAAGTTAAAGAAAAAAACCTTTGTTTCCTTTCTCCCCTCTTGTCCAAAAAAACTAAGGGAAATTTACTTTCGCAGTGCCATCAATTGCAGTTTCTTTAAAATGTCAGAAGTATGAGTCGTCTTCTGAGAGAACAATCAAAACCATCTTTCTTTTTCTCATGTGTCAAAAGCTTCATATGTCCAATATATCTTTTTCTCCCTCAAGCCAATGCAGAGAGTAATAGCCATTTCAGCCAACAGACACCTGCACTGTTGAGCCGAAAGGTCTGAACCCTGCTTATGGATCATGTGGTGGTTAGAATTTGATTGCGATCCTGATGAGGGTGCAACATTTATCTTTAAAAAATGAAGTTTCCATCTAAACATTTTTATTGGAAAGTCAAGAATTTAAAAGGAAATGTCAGACTTGTTAAATTTTAACCTTTACTTGGCAGCAGTGGGTAAAGCAGTGTAATTATTTGGTAATAGTACATACACGGCCATATGCTATTCCTTCCACAGGGACTTTGCTTTATTTGGCATACAATATGAACAGTGCCCTCTGAAAGAGCATGTAGTCAACATTTTGTTCTATTTTTGCTGCTCAGTGTGTAGCTGTGGGCCTTCTTTACTGTATGTAGTAATGTATTTCACTCAGTCTTTTCCAAACAGTCTTTTCTGTGGCAGTCATCACTGGAGCGGGCATATACTTTGGATTAGTTAATTTTCACAGTGCCTCTCTGAGATAAAGATGTGTTTCCCCAGTTTTAAACATGAGGCTGAGAGGCACAACGCGAGTAAGACTGGAAGAATCTGCTGACTGAACTTGAGGTGTGTAGGCTCTGGCTTGCTAAAGCCTTCCTCGTTTCAGATGTTAAGACATGATCTAAGGGTAAAATAACATTCACATCGGTTAGATGGGTGCTCCCACAACTCATGGAAGTGATGTCTGTGTCTCACATTGGGCAACTAGAATATGACCCAAATGACGCTTCTGAAAAGTCACTTGTGAGAGAGGCAGTTCCCCTGAGCCGAGTTGCAGTGTTTGAACTATTATGCCATGCTTTCTTGCTTCAATCCCTTCACCATTTGCTACAGCCTGTGATGCTTTAGGACCCTAGAGATAGCAGTTTGATTTTAATGTATTTGGCCTTGTGCACGGTCCGTCCTCTTTTCTGAAGGAGGCAGGAGTGAAATGGAAGAGGGTATAGCATTGCGTTACTGTCTATCAAAAATGAACCTGTGGAGGATCAGTTCAGAGTCCATCTACTACTGCAAGTAAAAGACCAGCTACGTCTTTTTAAAAAGATCTCCGAGGTTTTTTGTGAGATGATTGGAACCACATATCTTGCTAAACCAGCCCTCTATACTACCCCAAAAGCACTGTTCCATGTGAGAGACAAACTCGTATGAATGAAAACATTGGTTATATGTGGCACGTCTGAGGCAGAAAACCAGATTACAGCATGACGTTAAACATCTTGGTTACCACTAAGAATATCTAAATAAGAGAAGAGGAAGTAAAGGTGCAGCCATTGTTTTCAGACCCCTTGGTCCTGAAAAGCACGGCATTTTTAAAACACTCCTTTCAATCTCTTGTCTTTCTTTGTAACCTTACGTGTATACTGCAAAAGTAAAGCAGAAGGTATGTTTCTTAGCACACATTATTCTAAGCATTATTATGTTGGCACCCCTGTCCCAAACACTAACCAGGAGTTTTCCTGCTGCCAGGCACAACCCTCATGCTGGCAGCCAGGATAAACCCCTGCTGCAGCAGTAGATTTGATTTTTTTTTTTTTTTTTTTTAAATCCCAATTCAGGCTACTGCTCTCCTAGAACACCACACTCTCTCTTCCCCCCCACCTCCCAAATAAAGTGGTTCTCAGAAGCGTTAGGTGCATTGCATCTTCCAGCCCTTGTTCCAAGCATGACCTTACACTAGACCCTGAGAAGCACATTTGGTTTAATCTCTTTAATTAGGAAAGAAGTAACAAACCTTATGCTACTAATATGATTAAAAGGTCAGCATTAAGGTATTAATTTCCAGTGCCAGCTGGATGGATTGATTTTTTGTTTGTTTTGTTTTTCTGACTATGGATCCAAACAACGTACTAGCTTTTGCTTTGTGTGACTGCTCCAGAATACAATCAGTTTTCCTTACAGAGTGGGCAGCTCGACATCTTGAGTGAATGACTTGTTTCCAAAAGAAAGATACTGCTTCTGACATTGTTGGAAGTTTTGGTGATACACTACTGAGATTCAGTGTCACTTAAATGGTTTGATGTAGGATTGGCAGTAGTCCGCTGTGGTGAGATCATGCAAAATCTCTGGACTGTGGAAGTGAGCCATGCTCTGCACTTTGGCACTCAGCGCAGTGTGCAACCTGTATGGGAGCCAGGAACCTCTTGTTTTCGGAGTACCCAGACTCTGGGATGTGCTGTCAGTGGGGGGAACCCTGTAAGACTTTTCCATCAAACTTGCTGAAGCTTTGCAGTGTCTGCAGTGCTATGTATTCCAAGGGGGGTGATGGATGGTTTCTTCATCGACATACCAGTAAATCTAGTATTTCTACATGGATTAGGAGTACAACGTGTGAAGTTTAGCTTCCAGACACCAGCTTGGTTTCACAGTTATCCTTATGACCAGCAGATGGAGTTGAGAGAATATTACTTCTTGGAAGTGAAGGAAATTGTTTCTCCTCGATTCTCTTGATTTAGAATTGGAGCGGCACATCTTCTCTTGCATTTTTTTTCTCCGATCTCTTATTAAACTGTATCTTGAGTTTTCTGTTGCATTCTTCATTGTTTCTCTGTTTCTTTTTATGTCCTTTGGGTTTCTTTATTAACAGATTTTGATCAGAAGAGAGGAAAAGAATGACTGGGGGGTGAGGATGTCTTAGGTGTGCCTTCTGTGGACAGCTTAGAGAGAGGAAGAAAGCTTTTAAACTGGGAGGCCAGGTTTAATTAGAACAAATAGAACTGTGGCTACTTAAAATAGACAACTCATATTATATTCTAGAGACCAGAAATAAAAGGCTTTATGAAAAATCTCTATTGGGTCCTTACAATGAGGAAGTCTTGCTTTCTTAACCTTTCAGTGATTTTATTTCCCCCTCTCCCCTCTTGCAGCAAACTTGGCCTTCTCTTTCACTGTGGGAAAGGTCTGTGACTTGCCCCAGAGGCATGCTATATGTCTGCTTGCTGCTCTCATCAGCAGTGTCCCAGTCTCTGATGGGCTTGCTGTTTGCTGTGCTCACCTTCCCTGTGCCTGTCCTGACCTGCACTCTAAAAGCTTTTCTTTCCCAGGCATGCTCATACCTCTTCCTCAAGAAAATCCCACATGATTTGAAGTGAAGCAGCGGCCTAGCAAACAGCTGGGAAAAGCTCTTGTCAATGTTGCTTAGCCACGGTCTTCTAAAGGAAAAGATCTTAATAACCTGGAAACAAATCTAACAGATAATGTCCAGTACTGGAGAAACTATGTTGTTATGTTGGGAGCAAAGCAGACATCCCTATTCTGTCTTGATGCAGGAGTTCATCCTGGGAACGTGTATTGCTTTGAGTAGTGGAACGTGTTAAATTTTTGCACCATCCATAAATAACAGTGCCAGACTGGCAAAAGCAAGCTGAAAAAGAGGATCTGCTCTTTCCCCAGCACTCTGGCTTGTGTTGTACTCTCCCACCCTCCATATACAAATATGTGTCATGGAGAATATCCGTTGCCATTTCTTACTCTCTTCCAGCAGTTGAGGTGACATACTCCATAGCCAACACTCTTGACAGCATGGCTTTCCTTCACTTAAAACTTCTCATTTGTCTCTTAACCACAGATGGTTTTTTTTAATGCTATCATTCCCCAGTCTGTTTTATCACCCAGTAAATTCTATATAAAGCTCTCTTAAATTTTTTTTCACTTAATTTCCTGTGTGTGAGAGCTGGACTCTACAGATTCCTATGTCAAGCTTTGTTCCTTTTGTTGCTTTGAAACACTTCATGTTTCTTGTCATTTGATGGTCCTTCAAACCAGAAAATTTATAAAGACAAGGAGATGAAACTCCAAAAGTGTATCTTTAAGAAAGATGCTTATCCAGCCTTTATTCCCAGCAGAGTCAACTGCATAATATTGAGGCATTTGCTGGGTTTAGAAGAAAACACTTTTGGCGATTACAAGCCAAGCGCATTGAGGGCACTCTCTAGGACCAAGTATTTAACTTCCTTCTATGGAATGACTGTAGGAGCCTTCTCGCCTTTTGTGGTTGCTGTGGGCTTTTGAGGCTCACTCCCCAGTACCAGCTTCAGAGGCGGAAGTTAGACTCCACAGTGGTAAGTGGAAGTTGGAATATGAAAATATTCCTCTTCACTCTTGACATGAAAACTCTGCCTGTAGCCATGTCAATGTCAAAGGTTTGAAATAAATCTTGGGCACTGAACATATTCTTCATGTTAAGTATTGTGCTGGCTTTGTATGTGGGAGCTGAGGGTATCACCTTCCCTTTCTTCTCATTTGTAGTTGCATTGCAAGCTCTCAGATTGGTGCTACTAACAGGCTAACAATTTCTTGCCAATTGAGTCGATCTCTGTCCAGAGAGCCTGACCACCTGCTGAGGCTGTGTCCAGTTCAGGAGGCCTTTCATCCGCTCTCTTAAGTCTTCTGCCAACCATACAGACTCAGATTCTGAGTCCTTCTGCTACTTGGATGAGAAAATGCAGCACTGCAGGGTTATTGGACACAAATGCAAGCGCTTGTGTTCGTGGTACTTCCACTCATGTCAGCCTGTTCTGTGTGTGCATGGACTTCTCAAGACTAAGCAGACCTTCAGATGCCTGCTGGCAGAAGGATCTTTCCAGTATGGATAGGAACAGGCTGTTCAGACCATGCCTGTTCACAGTAACTGGTGGAACCAGAGAAACTACCATCCACGTGGAGAATATCAGAGTGAACTGCAAGAAGTATAATCTGGTTCTGTGTCACTTTCGCAGTGAAGCTCTGGTAGTCGCTGGAGAAAGCCGGGGTTCATTAAGTGACTGCACTGAGAAACGCCTCCTTCCTTGATGCCATCAGATAGCTGCTGCTGGAGCTCTCGTTGCAGTTTTGTGACAGAACAGTGCTTCCTGGGTTGGTGAGAGCTGGTTCAATGCTTGTTAGAGCATTCCTGCAATTCCTTTTTGCAGGAAGGACTTCTTTCAGTCTTAATGTAAATGTGCAGGGTACGTGGAGTTGATCACACTGTGAATACTTAATTCCGATGAAGTATTGTTAGTTAAAAGTGTTCTTTGAGATTTACAGTTCACGTGTATATCCACTTTATGCCCACTATCCCTTCTCTGAAAGGGACACTCAAGATCACACTTTCAGCCTGTGATTGAAGGGGAACTGAAGAGGTTTGGGTGCGTTTCACCTTAGGTACTCATGCATGAGTGAAGGTGGGATGAAACCTTGCTCTCTGCAGATACTGCAAGGGTTGTTCTTTTTAAAGTCTTAATTGATAGACTGGATGTGCTCATAATGTAAATGCACATGTGGATGATGTGTTAAAAATCTCGTCATGATTAAATAACATCCCTTTTCTAGTCCAAGATGTCAACAGACTGAGAAAAACCCCAAGTATGAAGTGCGACCTGCCTTCTGGTTAGGTGAGGGAAGGCCTATAAAACAAACAACTGTATCAAAATAGTAATCCTTTGTGGCAGTGGGTTCTTAATTATCTCACTAAGGTCCACTGTTGATTACAAATCTGTCTTAAAGAACTAAAAGACGTATTTTAAATGCAGGATTTGTCCTAATACAATGATTCCAGAAGGTGGTATTCTGTTATCAGGGAGAAGGAAAGAACATGGAAATAAAAAGAAAGTACAGAAGAGGAAATATATTTTAAAAATGTAATGCTGTATGGAAGTTAGGCTGACAAAGAGTTCTGTATCGGGCTGTTTACCTGTGGAAAGATTACCAGTGGTACTGAAATTGGTGCCTGATTTTATAAGAAAAGGTACATAGTGTTTGATTTTGACAGACAGTGTTGAGTGGTTTTGAATGTAAACACATCAAGACATAGAGGATTACTGGTCATCACAGTAAAGTAAAAGCACCAGGGAAGTTTGTGTCCATCCAAATCCATGAAGATGAGATACTTGTGCATCTGTGCTGCACAAGTTTTTGCTCTTCAGAATAGGGATGGGGCAGAACTATCTTCCTGTATGAATATATAGTTTCCATAATTTTAAATGGTATTAATAGCTGCTTTACAGTATAGAAGTGTTGTATTACTTTGTTTCTAGAAAACTGGTTAATGAAGCTACCATCTCTGTCAGAGGTTTTAGCAGATGTTCAACCCCTGATCTGTTTGTTCACTTTATGGTAGAGCTCAGCAAGTTAGCAAGAGAAGCAAAACTGCCTTTTTTTATCTCATGTATCTGACTTTTGAAGCATTTATTTTAATTGTGGGAGCAGAAGTGTCTGAATTCCCTGCTTCATCAAGAAAATTGTTCGTCATTCAGGTGAAGCAACGTGAAGCTTCCTGCTCATTGTGGAGTGCAATGGTTTCTATGGTTGATGGGGGATTTATGCACCTTTGGCGTGACTGCAGTGCACTAGCATGTCTCTAGTTTTGACTGGTCCTGCAGACTGCTGTTCTTAAAACACTAACAGGGAAGAGATCAGCTTCCTCAAACAGTCAACAGTCCTGAATGTAAGATAGATAGTGGAAAGATCATTCATTATATTTGCAAGTTTAGGGCTTTACAAGGTTAGGCAATATTCTGATTTCTTTTTTTGTGCCTACCTGCAGACACTCTCATCTGGACTGAGACTGTTTGGGGTTTTTTTTCTAACTACTGGTACTCCACAACTCTGCTTTTTTGTTACTTGATCTTCAAGAAATCCTTTTGGGTCAGGGCATCTGTGCTGATACAGCCGTAGTCATGTCTGTTAACTGGTAGAGTAGTAGCAAAAAGAGAACTTTGGCTTGGGAAACAATTCTTTGACTGGGATGAAAACAGCTTCCAACAAGATTTTCTTTGGCATGGTCTCTGTATTTTTCTGCAGATTGGCCGAACTAATTGTTTCGTATTTGTGACCCAATAATTGTTTCAGCAAAACCTGTCTGCTTTGTGGATTTGTTCACAGAAGAAATGGAAGACAATTTCAGCTGCATGCACTGGGAGCATAAGCGGATGGGTTTCCTTCACTATCTTTCTTTTTATTGCTCTTTTTCTTGCAAGCTCAAGACAAACAGATGCAGCAGTTCCTCCTTGTTTAAGACTTCCTGTAATGATTGTCAGTGGCAGTTTCCCACCTTCTCCATCAAACACCAGTCATTATGTTTTCTACTTGATCTTGTGTGCTTCATTCTCCAGAAGAAAAGCTAGCTCTTTGCCGCCGGGACATCAGGTTTTAAATCTGAGGACAGACCTTGCTGGTGGGGTAGTGAGAACTTGTGCCAGAGAACCTTTTGTTTACCTGAGAAAATGAGGGGGTTTGCTGCTATGTGCTCTGTTTTGTAGGCTGTGGAATTTTCTGGGGAGTCCTTCTCAAAGGTCAGAAGCAGAGCAGACTACAAATGGTGTATTTTGTCACTTAATTGTGGTTTTCCTTAAACGTAGTAAGCAAGCTTTGGTCAGTAGCTTTATAGACAGCACTGAACTATTTCCTCTGTGAACTCCCTGGTATAATCCTGTTCTTCCTATGTTCTATTTGTAAGTGTTTTTAATGGCTCATTTTCCTTCGACAGCTTGGAAGTTGGTGAGCTTTTCTGTGGTAACCTGTATTTACAGTGCGTAATCAAAGTGATTCTTGGGACAGTTTCATGTTTGTCCATGAGATTAATTCAGGCTGCAAATCACAGGGGTTTAAGCATTTTTGCAGACCCAGATCTGCTCCTGCTGGTGGAGTTGTTGGCTGTGTATGTGTTTAATTATGAAAATCAAGTTTCTACATTTGTTGTCCTTCAAAGGTCCAAGATAGTAGAAAAGCTTCTAAATCTGTGCTGAAGAAATTACATGTTAAGGAAGCTATTTCTCTTCTGCACTGTTATAAGCTATGTCTTGGATTGAAGATCTCTGTGGGTATGCAGGCTCTGTCAGACAAGGCTTGGGCATTGATGCAGAAGTGTATCCATAAAGAATGGATGCTGGAAATAAATCAGCTGATTTTCCAAGCTGACACAACCTAGCATCACCCTGTAGTTAACTCTAGTTCACTTCAGTAAACATAATACAATCCAGATTTAGGTGGCGTTTCTGGGAGAAAACTGTATACATCTTACCTTGGAAACTTTCTCTGTGAAAGGAATACCAACACTCACTTGTGAAAAGAAAGGCTAATTTAGGCTTCGAAAATGAGTTCTGTTTTTCACTGTAATATACAGAGATAGTCATAATTTTGACTGTCTTCTCCCATTGGACTCCTCTTTCTGTTGGGGACAAGAAACTAGGATTGAAGTGTGTAAAACCTATAATATGCAAATATAACATTAAACAGACATGAATTCCACCTTGAAGTGTGGTAAGAGCTCATTCCTGTTGGAATTATGATCTGTCTAATAAACAGATTATTTTGGACGGCTTGTTACTTAAACTGTTGTTTGTAAATGTCTTAGCAGAGGAATCTCAGTACGTTTTTGCTGTTCCAAGGTTAGAATAGACATGTTTGAGAACGCTACGGAGATAATAATCCTTGTAGCCAGTCGTAGCAGAATGTTTGGTGAATAAGTCTTGTGATACTCAGATTATTATACAAGATTAAGATCAGAATTGAGACTTGCAAACATGATGCTAAACTATCTGTTCTCTCAGTCCCAGATGCAAACCCAGGTACAACAAGTGGGGATTGTACCGACACAGGCAATGGCAACTGGGCCAACAGCAGATCCGGAGAAGCGCAAACTGATCCAGCAGCAGTTGGTTTTGCTGCTTCACGCTCACAAATGTCAGAGGCGTGAGCAAGCGAATGGAGAGGTGCGGGCCTGTGCTCTCCCGCACTGTCGAACCATGAAAAACGTCCTCAACCACATGACACACTGTCAAGCTGGGAAGGCCTGTCAAGGTGAGAGCGCGTTGCTGAAGCTACTCTTGCAAATGAGCTGTGTAAGGTTTCCTGCGTATGTCAGCAGTGTTTCTCTTCTTGTCAAGAAGATCCCTAATACCTGGCACAAATGAGTGCCAAAACTGGTTCTTTAATTAAACAGCTGCTCCCTTTTTCATTACCTTTGCCCAGTTTCCATTTCTGATGTCTTCACAGTTGTCAGTTTAGAAAACAGAAAGCAGTATTTGCCCTTTAGAAGTAGGGTAGTACCAGTGTAGCCTTGCAAGCATCTTTTTCATCTTCTCTGTCATATAAAGGGGTTGTAATATCCACCGTGTCTTTGTCTTAGATTTTAGT
Source organism: Burhinus oedicnemus (assembly GCA_008921705.1). Taxonomy (NCBI): domain Eukaryota; kingdom Metazoa; phylum Chordata; class Aves; order Charadriiformes; family Burhinidae; genus Burhinus; species Burhinus oedicnemus. Next base: position 4,030,052 of record VFFE01007232.1, on the reverse strand, counting down.
ACTAGTTTCCTTCATTTGTTATGGCATTATTGGCATGTCCCAAAAAATTTTAGTTGCATATAGCTGTGTTTAGTTATATGTACAGTATTGCTGGTAAAGGAGAAAGAATAGAGTTGCTCTAAAAAATTACATGAGTTTATTCAAAACCAGTTAACCAAGGAGTGACTGTAATTCTATTGATTTTCCTTGTTACAGTTGCTCATTGTGCATCTTCGAGACAAATCATCTCCCACTGGAAGAATTGTACTCGGCACGACTGTCCTGTGTGCCTGCCTTTGAAAAATGCCAGTGACAAAAGAAATCAACAACGTAAGTAGTTGTTTTACTGCTGTTACAATGGAATTACACTGTTAAAGTTGGTCAAATGTGCAGTGTAGGAATAAACTTTGACAGTGTCCCAACGAACTTAATAGCTGTTTAATAGTCTTGTATAAGGATTAATATACTAGTGAATTCTTTCTGATCATTGAATGAGATTTATTACTTAAATACCCAATAATTGAAAAGGGAAAGTCTCAGATCAAGTGTATATCTGGTTTTAAAGGGTGTGGAAACTTCTAACTGGTGTTTTATTGTGAGACAGGTCAAGAGATTCCAGTTATAATGCAGTTTTGGATGTAGGTAGAGTTTTGGGGAAGATAGAAGCTTCCTTATTTTTCTTGCTGCTAGAAACAACTTAAATCAACATGCTAGTGATTAAGAATAATCAAAAATGTTTGTTAAAAAAAAAAATCTTACAAAAAGATCTGGTCTGGGTGTCTTAATCATTAAGTGTATTTAATGCAGGTATAGACTAGCTGAAGTTCTGCAAATCAGAGTGGGTTTTGCCCATGCCTGTTTTTTATAATAGCTTAGCTGTTACTGATGCTTGGGGACAGTCAATTTCTAGTGCATTTCTGCCCTCTTACTCTGAAATGGAAAATGCTGAACTTAGGTTGGTAGGTTTGCTTCTCATCAAATCCTTTGAAAAGACGCCAAGGTAGAACATTTTACAGCATAGACGCAGCAGTTCTAGAAGTCTAAGCAATGTTATGCCTAAGTATATTTAAATAAGGATTCAGAAGTGGAAAATAGCTGGAGGACTTGTGAAGCTTGTACATTTGAATTGTGTTGGAAGCATTCTGCTAATTTCCATTTAGGCTGAGACTGCAGTGAGGAACACTAATAGACTTTGGAGGATACAGAAGAGCTCACAGGTTAGGTGAGATTAAGGTAGAGGAGAGGGTAGCTGGTAAGACTGTCCAAATTCCATTGAGGATGCTCTCATAGTTTCAGGAGGGTGTGTTTTCCTTCCAAACCTGAAAAAATTGTAAATATAGAGCTACCCGGAGGTAAGGATTTTGTTTCCATTTTACCAAACTTCTCCTTGGTAAACAAGATACATCTTATGTGTTGAAAGTAGTAATTTGTTGCAAGTGATTAATTATGTTTGGCCTTCAAAAAATGTGTTGAAAGCTTTGCCTTTTAATATGACATGGTCCATTTGTGCATAACATCCCTATTACATAGTTGTTATCCAAGTGCTAACAACATCTAGCGCAACAGATTTTTTTCAATACAAGCTGCTGTAGAAAAGTAGTTTGTGCGGTATTTGTTTTTACGTCATTCATACAACTTGTCAGAAGAGAAGGCACTTCAACAACAGTCCTTAATAATTTTATTGTGGGATCAAATAGGATGCTGTTTGAATGCAACAGAATTATAATGGATAAGTGTAGAGTTTGGCTCTCTTGTTGCATGCGGGGGAGATAAATATGAAATCTTCTTCTGTTCAATTGATCAATAATCCAATGGTAGTAACCATGAAAATTTGCAGTTTAGCATGCTGAGGTGCAAGGTTCTTTGTTCTGGATTATGTCTCTGAGTCATACACGTAACAGCTTGTGACTTGTTCGAAGGTAGAAGACGAACACTAAAAATACTTGTTTAGATATATTATAAAGGATACCCCTTTTTAGGCATCCAGAAATGTTTGTGACATGATTTGCATTAATATGTCCATTTGAAAACACTGTGCCTGATCAGGTGAAAACTAACCTAAGCTGAGTTAGTTTAAGACTTGAAGAAAATCTTGGCTCTCTCAGGAATAAATAATTACAGCATCTACTAAATTGGGGGGAGGAGGGGGTCTGTGTATGGCAGAATATGATGAGAACATTCAGAAAGGGAAGAGGAAATGAGAAGTATAGTGACCGTCGTTACTTTTGTCAGTCTGTTGTCCTTACAGATTGAATGACCACGCAATGGTCATTAATGACCTTGAGTCCTAGAATCTTCCATTCTGTGCTCATACCCATTTTACCATTGTTGTTTCGCGTCCTGTTGTATCTGTGCTGGGCTTTCGCGTGGGTCCTTCAGAGTGTGCCGATCTTTTAGAAAGTTCTGCAGTTGAGCACTTCTGAAACATTGCGATATGGTGGCTTGCTTCCACCCTTCCCGTGTGCCAATGGCTCATTGTCACTATCTATTCCTACTCCTCGAGGGATTCCCTCTGTGTGCCGCAAGAAGTCCTTTTTAGCACTTTTTAGGTTCTTACCATGGAGCTATTGCTTTACAGGTATCTTACTCCATGTTTTAGTGTTTAGATTCTTTGCAAGGAACATCTGTGTCAGGTTTCATTTGGATAGTTTGTTTGTTTGTTTTAAAGTAATCCTGAACTGTCTTTTATTATAATTGTTGATAGTAATATGACTTGTTAATAGGACACGTTGGGACAAGTTTGAAACTTCCTGTTCCCCGTGGCTCTTTCTGTGTTATACCATGTATAGCTCTGGGAGGACAGTGCGAAATTGGGGGGGGGGGGGAATTATTTTGGACGTGCTAAAATATTAAGCTTCTCTTTTGAATAGGCCAGTGACTCCTGGTTTTTTTTGAAGTAATGACTTAAAATTTTGTAGAAATGTTTTGGGGTTGGAGGGTTGTTTTTGTTAGGAAGTACTTCTTCCTCCCTGCTGAGCCTGTCACAATTTGAGTTACAAACTCTTGCAAACAGCTGTTGATGCATTTCCTAGCTATATAGCTCTAGTGAAACAGTTATTTTTCTGAAGATTTGCCTTGTCATGAACATGCTTGAGCTTCTTAATTCTTCTGTTCCTGGCCTGGGCGGGTGCGTATTGTGCCACCAAACAGCTACTGGCTATGCTTCCACTTGCAGCCCCACAGGTGGTGGTAAGTGTGCTGTGCTCATCATTTATTATGACCTGGGCCAGCCTCACGCAATGCTTGATGAGCTTCATTCCAGGATCAGGAGACTAGAAAAATCTTTGGGATCCCTGTTCAGCTGAGTGAGACTGGAAGATCGAGTTATGAACATGGAGCTAGACTCCCCTGTATTTTTCCTTTTAGGAAAATTTTAAATAAAATGCAGTGAGGAAAAAGCTGGATTGAGAAAGAGTAAATCTGAGACCACTAATCTTCATCTAAAAATCTGATTTTAAAAGAAGGCTGAGCCAGAAATTCAGGAGTATGTGGACTTGGGGATGCGGGGGGGGGGGGGGGGGGGGGGGGG
>VFFE01007232.1:4005788-4026524 GCA_008921705.1 Burhinus oedicnemus | reverse complement strand
GGGGGGGATAGATTCTAATGAGGGATGTGGAAAGAAGGACTAGGCAGGTGCTAGCTGGCCGAGGAAGTAGGTTACTGACTATGGGCAGAAAAATGAAAGAAGACCTGGATGTAGAGCATTTGGGACCTGACCTTTGTAGAGAAGGAATAAATGCATTGGTGCACAGGGAAATGTATTCAGAAAGAGTAGGCAGCAGCTTCTTCACTAGAGGCAGTTTCCTGTGAAAACCAGGAAATCCAGTTTGCTCAAGTCTTACTGTCAGTAACTGTCTGTAAAATCTACAAACAAAATGTACCTCTTGTTTTTTCAAGTGCTGGAAATCACAGATAATGGTGATCTACCAGCGATCAGTAACTCCACTGAGCCACATGATAGATGGTTAGCCCATGGATTAAGAATTTCCATTCATTGACTAATATGATGCTATACTGTGAATGCTTTTAGTTCAATGCTTAACTTAAAAATTAAAATGGCATTGGTGGTGAAGTTTAATACTGATACTTCCTACCTTTAAGTTGCTCATAAAATCTTTACTTACCCCGTGATTTGATTCGTGGTACAGCCTTTAATTAAATGATTTTGTACACTTACCTGTTGTATACCTGCCTGATTCTGGGTGCTGGACAGGATTTTGCTGAGTTGAGTCAAGGTTACCAGCAGAATTTTTGTTCCAGCCGCTTTGAGCTAGAATGGATGTAATGAGCAGAGCAAGGAGCAGCAGAACAGTGTTTGAACGCTGCTGAATGAGTCTCAATTCCACAGTTTGGAAGCAAAATGAAGAATTTAAATCAGACTTCCCAAAAAATGGATTAACATGTTGCTTTCACTGGAATCGTCAGGTTAGAGAAGTACCGGGCATTCATAGCATAGCATTAGGATGTCTGTGTTTAAAATAAATTCTAACCAGCTGGAGGGCCAGAGGGGTTCCCCTCTAGAAGACATGAATGCAATTTCATTAAGGCAGCATTATCTACTTTGCACACTGAAAGAGGAATCCTGTAGACAAGATAGTGTTTGGTCATTTAGATTGCATCCTAATGCATATGGCCAAGAGGGCCTAATCAGGACTGTTCAGGAAGTTCTGGGGCTGCTTAACTTCTACTTGTTTGAACTTTCACTCTTAAGATATATAAACACATGTGACTTTGTAACAGTAGGGCACACAGAGCTCAGTTGTCTTTAAGGCATTTAGAATGTGAACTGTCCTGTACAGAGCTGTCTTCACCCTTGTAGCTTCTGTCATGAGCTCATCAGTGTCTAAAGCATCAGTTGATTAAAACAAATCACAGTAGACATTGCTTCATGTAGCACTGGTCTAATGTGATAATTACTGTTTGTTTCAGTGCTGTATTTATTTTAATTGACTTGATTTCCTATGGCATCTACCACAGAAGGGACTGTGTTTGCACTTGATCTGTCCAGTATGGAAATTTAATACTCTCTTCCTCCATCTTCTTGCTTGACAGATTGAGATAATGTTGTGCATTCATATAAAACCAATGAACAAACAGATGCAAAAAACCCCCCAACCTGCAAAATCAGATTCCTAATGTTGTGAAAATACTCAATACAGTATGCTATTGAGTTATAAAATATTGAAAAGCTGAGACCAAATAGTCAGAGCCACTCATTTCCATGTTGTAAGTGTACCACTGGCTGTAGAAACATAGCCTGTCCTCTAATAAGAATACTTCATTTTGACCATTTGGCTGTTTAACAGCTTTATTGACTTTTGCGTGCTTGAATAGGTATGTGTACACATGTGGAACTTCTTGGAGATCATTAGTCTTTTCCAACTGTGAGTCAAAATAGTGGTCTTCAGACATGGTCCGCTTATGATAGTATTAGTAGTTTTATGAAGAAACAGTGGGGTTTTTTTCTGTTTAGAATAGACTTACTCTCCATCTTGTCACTTTTAAAGTGACATTCAGAGTGTGAACTCTGACAAATACCCAAACTGAGTTTTTATATATAGTCTTTGGTCTGGGGCAGAAATAGAGATCTGGAAATCTGATCTAGACTTCTCTAGAATTGGCTGGATTGTGGTTCCTAAAGCTACTCTAACATGAGGGCTGAACTTGTGCTTCATAATAACCGATACCACTGCTGAAGCTCAGCCCAAAACCATGGGCAAGAGGTGGTTGACTTCTCCAAGCTCTGCCTTAGCTTCAGTGTGAGCTTCAAGCCAAGCTTGTAGTCCTCAGATCAGTGCCAGCTTTCTTTCCCAGAAGATTAGGAGAAATGATGAAACACTGAGCTATGCTCAGTGGGATGGCTAGAAGCCTTTCTCCTGTTCCCAGCTTTCAGCATCACCTGTGCTCAGTCTGCCATCTCCAAGGTCACTCTACCATCTCCACCTCTGATTTACAGCCAATGCTGAAAGTGTGTATGGGTTTTTTTGTTGTAACTTTTCCAGAGAAATACCATCCTCTTTCTCTAAGAAGCTGGAAGTTTTATTAGCTTCTGAATTGATCCTTTGCTGTCACAAAAGTCTCTGAAGCCTTTTGAATTCCAGGGTGCCACAAGTTTTGTGCTATTGAACCTTTCTAGAGACTTCCTTTTTCTTGGCTTGTGCTAGTGTAAAGGCCTCTTAGATTTTGTGATTCCAGAGTGCTATGTGCAAGTCCAACAAGAAATTGTTGCAGTTGTTCTTTAATATGTTGCTTTTTTTGGTTGGGTTTTTTTGTGTTTTTTTTGTTTGTTTGTTTGGTTGGTTTTTTTTAATTGGTAGGATCTCAATCAACTTCTGTCTTTGTTTTTAAACTTGCTTGGAAATGATCAATGAGTTCAAAAGTTATTATGAATGTGTCCACAGAGTGTGAGCATATGTAAGCCTAATTTCCATGGTAAACACAGTGTTGAAAATACTGTGGATTGTTCTTGGGGGGGAAAAAAGGCTGTTTTCTGTGGGGCTGTTTATTCTGGAGAGGGGGATCTCTGACTGTATTTGTTTGTAGTTCTTTGGCAAATGAGATCAAATTGAATTCTTGTCTGCACTCTGTAATGTGTGTATTTTCTCTTGGATGGAAGCTGAAAGTACGTGTATCTTTTTCAGTGATTCTCTGTTTCCGTAGTGGGTATGGATTTAAGAAAGCCTCGATAATGCTGTTAATGTCTCAGAAGGCTTGTTTTCCTGTTTTTGTTTTGTTTTGTTTTTTTCCCTAACCACGTGCCTCTCCTAATATTTCAGTAAAACAACTACTGTTTCGTGTATTAAAAGGTGTTATTGTTGCTGTGTTTAGCCCAGAAATTTCTAATGCACGTTACATATTTAATCACTTGAGGGGGAAAATGTGAAGTATGTATTAGTATTACTTCTACCAGAGTCTGGTTATCAAAATGTAGTGTCTCCATAGTGAAAGATATACTCTGTGTCATTCACAATGGAACATGTTATTACTTAGAATGGCAGTTAAAATGAGGACCAGAAAGCAGATTTTTATTCACTTCTGGGTTTAATAAAAACTACTTTTCCCTGTTGTTTCAATTTCCTGTCTGCAATGGAAATTATTCTTCCATACGTCTATTTGGTGAGAGAGGTTGGTTGGTTGTGGTGGTCATATAGGTTAATGAATACCTAAATATTATTATCTAAATTGTTTACCAAAACCTGTGGCAGGCTCATCCCCTTTCTGACTCTTCAAATTATTTTAGATTTTGTCAGTACAATCTGAAACCCATCAGGGCTTTTCATATCTCTGAATAACTTGGGTTTTAGGGTAATTTGGCCTTCAGAGGATTCATCTAGTGACTGCTCGGAATGAAAATTTCTGCCATCAGATCTTCACTATTACCTTTGTGTCCAAGGACACAGTATTTCTGCTGAACTCAGGATCTCTGTTCTGGAGCCAAATATTTTGACCTAAAATGGGATTGATGGGAAAGAGGGAAGTAGAGGAATTAATTTTTTTTATTTTCCCCCCCCCTTAGTCTACTGTCCCAAGCATGAAAATCCTATTTAGCCTTCTATTGGAGCCTATACTTTATGTATATTACAGTAATTACAGGCTTATCTGCCTGAAATTTACAGCACTTCTCTTTAGATTGCATGTATTAATTGCTAGGGTGGTTTCTGTCCTGTAGAATCAAAGGCTGAGTTTCCCCACTTGGCATCTCGGGTACCCGTTATTCTGTCCTTTGGCAGAAGAATATATACCATATAACTATATGCATGTTCTGTTGATTCTTGGCATGATTTGTTTTCTTATTTGTCCTCACTGATTTTCAATTTTCTCTTATCCTTTCTTTTTTATAGCCCTTTTAGGGTCTCCAGCTGGTGGAATCCAAAATTCCATCGGTTCTGTTGGCACAGGCCAGCAGAATACTCCATCGCTAAGTAATCCTAATCCAATTGACCCCAGCTCCATGCAACGAGCCTATGCTGCTCTTGGACTGCCATATGGCAACCAGCCTCAAACACAGTTGCAGCCCCAGGTACAAGGCCAACAGACGGCACAGCCTCAGGCTCACCAGCAAATGAGGACCATTAATGCATTGGGTAGGTGGAAAAAATACCAAGATACTAAGGTGCTAAAATAAACCGAACTGTTGAATTTTTAGGATAGTGTAGTATTTCACTTGACCGGAGTAGTGACTGTCTGTTCATGTTGATTATATCTTAAAATTATACTACTTACAAACACTACTGTTAATTTACATTTGACTGTTGGAAAGCTTTGAATATATTGCTTCTGCCAAATAGCAGTAGTTCAGTTTCTTTTAAAGTACAGTCCATAGCTTATTGCTGTCTGAGGTGGTTTGGCAGAATTGCTGAACAATTTTGGTTTAACAAATATTTCACCTGTTTGAGCAGACAATTCGGTCTCAAATTCTGATTTCTTTCTGGAACTTAATTGTTAGTATTATCATCTTTCTAGCTTATTGAACTAATCTTAAGAGTTTATGAATTTTAAATTTTAATAGACTAATTTTTGTAGAAAAAAAAGTTCAGACTGAAAGTAACTTGATTCCGTAAGTAGCTATGTATAAGTACCACAGCAGATATTATCATAGAAGTACTTACCTGATACGCTTTTTCTTTTGTTAACCAGTTGGGTCAGTGAATTGTAGTTTTGCTGTGTTATTGTCAAATTTGTGAACTGGGTACCAATGATGTTTAATTTTGTTCCAAAGGAGCCAACCAGATGAACCTTCCCACAGGAGGAATAACAACAGACCAGCAAGCTGGTCTAATTTCTGAAACTGCTCTTCCAACATCCCTTGGGACAAATAAGTAATGCACGCATTTTCATTCTTGCTCGATTAAACATTTATTTACATGCTTATGAATGTAAATAAAGAGCATGCTTTAAAACCTAATTGTATTAGCATGGAAATGATCAGTCACTTCTATAGCTACGCTCTTTCCTGTTTCAATTCTGTATCTACCACTTTGTTCCCCCAGAGAGCTCCAGAATATTTAGTAGTTTTAAATGAATTCCCAAAGGAAGAATATTTGTATTTTTAAGTTGTGATTCTTTATTGTTCATACCGTGTCTTGCAAACTCCTGAGCGTTTCTGCTGCAGGTGTTGCAGGTTGCTGATATCAAAATTCCACTTAGAATGTTTGATGCAGTAAAATCGTCAAATCATAGAGTAGTTTGGGTTGGAGGGGACCTTTAAAGGTCCTCTAGTCCAACCCCTCTGCAATGAGCGGGGATATCTTAAACCCGATCAGGTTGCTCAGAGCCCCGTCCAACCTGACCTTGAACATTTCCAGGGATGGGGCATCTGTCACCTCCCTGGGGAACCTGGGCCAGTGTTTCACCACCCTCATTGTAAAAAATGTCTTCCTTATATCTAGTCTGAATCTCCCCTCTTTTAGTTTAAAACTATTATCCCTTGTCCAATTGTAACAGGCCCTGCTAAAAAGTTTGTCCCCATCTTTTTTATAAGCCCCCTCTAAGTTGAAAGGCCACAATAAGGTCTTCCCGGAGCCTTCTCTTCTCCAGGCTGAACAACCCCAGCTCTCTCAGCCAGTCCTCATAGCAGAGGTGTTTCATCCCTCTGATCATTTTTGTGGCCCTCCTCTGGACCCCTCCAACAGGTCCATGTCTTTCCTGTGCTGAGGGCTCCAAAGCTGGACGCAGTACTCCAGGTGGGGTCTCACCAGAGCGGAGTAGAGGGGCAGAATCGCCTCCCTCGACCTGCTGGCCACTCTTCTTTTGATGCAGCGCGGGATATGGTTGGCCTTCAGGGCTGCAAGAGCACATGGTTGGCTCATGTCCAGCTTTTCATGTCCAGCTTTTGACCCACCAGTACCCCCAAGTCCTTCTTGGCAGGCTGCTCTCAATCCCTTCATCCCCAGCCTGTATTGATACCGGGGGTTGCCCTGACCCAGATGCAGGACCCTGTGCTTGGCCTTATTGAACCTCATGAGGTTCATGTGGGCCCACTTCTTGAGCCTGTCCAGGTCCCTCTGAATGGCATCCCGTGCCTTGGGTGTGTCAGCTGCACCACTCAGCTTGGTGTTGTCCACAAACTTGCTGAGGGTGCACTTGATCCCACTGTCCATGTCATTGATGAAGATCTTAAACAGTACTAGTACCAGTACAGACCCCTGAGGGACTCCATTTGTCACCAGTCTCCATCTGGACATTGAACTGTTGACCACTACCCTCTGGATGCGACCATCCAACCAATTCTTCATCCACTGAACAGTCCACCCATTAAATCCATGTCTCTCTAATTTAGAGAGAAGGATGTTTTGGGAGACCATGTCAAAGGCCTTACAGAAGTCCTGATAGATGACATCCATAGCTCTTCCCTTGTCCACTGATGTAGTCACTCGATCATAGAAGGCCACTAGGTTGGTCAGGCAGGACTAGCCCTTGGTGAAGCCATGCTGGCTGTCTCAAATCACCTCCCTAGTGTGAGATGGGGAGCTTCTGGCTCCCCAGTAGCTAGAAGTGATGAAAGGAATGCCTTAAAAATTACTTCAGGCATCGAACACAACAAAACTCTGCATTCTGTACTGTAGCTGTCCCTTTTGTTTTTATTTTAGCCCGCTAATGAATGATGGCACAAATTCTGGCAATGTTGGAAACCTCAGCTCAATGCCAACAGCTGCACCTCCTTCTAGTACCGGGGTAAGAAAAGCATGGCATGAACATGTCACTCAGGACCTGCGCAATCATTTAGTGCATAAACTGTAAGTATTCACCAGGACCGCATATTTTTCCTCAGTGTTTTTAAAGAATTTCAATACTGTAGTTGTACTGTTAAGCTGAAAAGCTGTTGATGAGAAAGTTATCCGTAGTGGTTCTCTGACACTGCACCACGGAGTATGAGCTGTTACTTTTAACCTTCCTCTTGAGTTCATTCTTCATGCTCATTAAGGAATGGGCATGAGATTAGTTTATATTGCTAGTAAATTCACTCTGCTGTAGTAAACAAGTATTTAGACTCTAGACTTCAAACCTCACACTTTTTCATCATTGAATTTGCTTTAATGTTGTAGGGAGTAATGCAATGTAGATTTATTTTTTTTAAAAAACAATTTTGATACACTTTTAGATCTCTGATGTATGAAGAAATGTCCAGGTTGAATATTACAAAGCTATATTGAATTATATTTTTTTTTCTCTGAAGAATTTTTCTTTTATTCTTTCTCCTTTCTTGTAGTGTCCAAGCCATCTTCCCCACTCCTGATCCAGCAGCACTGAAGGATCGTCGCATGGAGAACTTGGTGGCTTATGCCAGGAAAGTGGAAGGAGATATGTATGAATCTGCTAACAGTAGGGTATGTTACTTCAGTCCAGGTATTCCGTATATATATTACGAATCTTATAAGCATAATGAAAACCACAGAGAATCATTTCACTGTTCTCTTGATGAGGAAAGCTGTGCTTTCTGTCTATGACAGTGTTTGTATAGTCCCAAGCCATCTGATTAATGTCACTCCAAGCTAATTCAGCTCCATCAGCTCCATGAAAACTAGACAACATCATCCCAGCCCTATTGGCATTCCTCCTGAAAGGAGGAGTGGAAATGAAGACTGGAGCACATCTTGCAGTTCTTGATGTTTACCTTGCTGACTTTCTCCTTTCTGGAAGTCTGTGTAAATAGTAGTTTTAAAACTTTATTAATGCCTCTTTACCGTTGGGAGATTTTCTCTAGGACTCAGTCCTGTTATACTGCTTACCTTTTTTTACCTGCATTGTTGGAATTCTTTCTCTTCTGCTCGGCAGCACTGAGAGTGATTTGGCTGACATTTAGCTGTTTCATGTCTCAACATACTAAGAAGTCAGTTTGCCTGTGTTTGTCCTTGTGCATGGGAAACAAGACAGAATTCCTGTTCTTGTCCATGATTTTTGCTGTCTGCAAAGAGGTGTCAGTTCACATCTCTGTTACTCAGAGGGAGAAAACCCCTGTTGATCAGCCTGCCGAGGATACTATTTCATTATGGCACTGTGGTAATTCTACCGTAGAGGAACCACTCCACAGAAGTTTTTGTCAGGTAAAGACAAAGTTAGTAGCGCCAGTAATAATAGCTAGTGAGATCTTACCTCATCAGAATCCTGAGGTCCTTTCTTAAATAAGGTAAGAGTATCTAAAGAGAGTAGTTAGTGGCATTGCAGGTGCTAATCATCCAGCAAGACAGTAACACTTAGTTTGCCCCTCTCAGACAATCTCCCAGAAGAGCTGAAGATGGAATACAAGTTTTATTTCCTAGAGGTTGATAGGCAGTGGCTGTACTTGTAATGCTGCTGCTGTGCCAGCGTTGGTCAGTGACCATCATATTCTTCATGTGGCTACCAGGAGGTCGTTTAGCAAGGAATACTTGTGTGTGATTGCCCTCGATCACCCTGGTGACTTGAGAGAACGAGGATTTCATAGATGTACATAGGCATCTACATACCTTCTCTGTAAGGTGAGCATAGTAGAATTCTTGTTATAAAATTAGATGTCTTCTGACCTCTATGCCAGACAAAGTATCTTCTCTTCACCCCTTAAAACAGCTGTTAGAGCCTCATTGCCAGAAGTCTCTTTTATGGGAATTCATCTAACTTATTTGGCTCCAAGCAGCAAACTTGGAAAAAGGGAGTAGTTTAAAATGTATTAACGACGCCCTGTGGAATTGCATCCTTCTTTTTGAGGAGCATCTGTTCTACTTTGACATTGAAAAACAGATTAGTATGAGGCATCATTGTAAGCAGTTTGTTATTTTAGTAGTATGTGCTTCTTGTGAACACGTCCCTTTTCAGGAATCTTTGCAGTGTGAAAGTAGCACAATATTAAATTTACAAGTAGGAAATTGTAGGTGAAGTGTCTTGAGCAGGAGGGTGAAAGGGCTGTAGTGCTTTTAAATTGGATAGTAGAAAGTGTGTGCACTGATGGATTTTTGAGACATTTGGAGGAGGGAAGTGACCTAAAAACAAAGCTTTATATTGCAACACTGGACTTTCTTAACAAGGCTGGTGAGGAATACTTGTTTCATTAGTTTTCTGAAATTAACTCAGTCTTACTGTAATAACAAATTCTAGTTTTGATGAAAAATGGATGAAGACAAAATGATTGTGGGACAAGCATCACTCAACCTTTGCTTCATGTAACACCGGGTTTTAAGAGCATAGGTGACCCCACAGAAGAAATGTAGTCTTGAGGGTTTGTGGGGATTTTTTGCCTTTAACAGGTGCATAATCATGCACTTGGCAGATATGTGTCCAGCAATTTCTGACAAGAAAAACTGTCTACCTTGCTGTGCACTGTGACTGTCTTATTTGATCAGTTGTCAGTGTGCATTGAGTAAAATGGATTTTTCATCTTGTACAGATGTAGTGTTTAGTTGTCTGTGCCAGTGAACTATTTTTCACTGATTTCCTCCATTCCCTTGGGGTTTTGTCTGTTTTTGTTTGTTCCCTGCAATGACTGTCGGTAGTCAGACTCTTTAGGAAAAGAGCGGTTCCCTTCTTTATGTAAAAATTGATCTGTCCTTAACATCTGCCTCCTGAAGTTTATTTGGTGTAATTGTGTTACTGGGAACATCTTTTTCTTTTGTCTGTGGATTAGTGGGAATGCTTATTATGAAAATAACATTTAAAAATCATTAACACTTAGAAACTAAATCGCAGATTCCTGTTGTTTTGTTGAAGCAACAGAACCTACGGTCTTCTCCTTTGTCTACTAACTTACTTAGAGTAAATAATGAAGGATAACCATAAAGCCACGTTTCTCATGTTTTCTGGAAGCTTTATTTTTCCTTTTCTGCACTAAAGCAGTGATGAGACTGTCTCAATTTAACGGGATTCTGAAAAGAAATATTTCTTTTTCAAATAGGCATGTGTATGCATTTACAAAACCCTGACACAGGACAGGTGACAGTATTCTGGTAGACTACATGAATTCTGCTGCTGCTTTCTTACACTTGACTGTTGAGTACTTTTTTTTTTTTTTTCTCTTTTAGGATGAATACTATCATTTATTAGCAGAGAAAATCTATAAGATACAAAAGGAACTAGAAGAGAAACGGAGGTCTCGTCTACATAAGCAAGGGATGTTGGGGAATCAGCCAGCCTTACAGACCCCGGGACCTCAGCCCCCTGGTATCCCACAGGTGGCTGCTGCCATGGGCCAGGCGCAGCCTGTGAGGCCACCCAGTAAGTACTTCTGTAGGAGGTACTTCTGCATTTCAGCTCCAGCTCTGCACAGGCTGTGCCCTTGGCCTCTCACACTAATCTCAAGTTCGTTTTTTAAATTGTTTTTTGCTGACCGTGCTTCTGTTGTGTTGCAGATGGGCCTATGTCCATGCCAACTGTGCCTATAAGTCGTATGCAGGTTTCTCAAGGTATTTATGTTTTCCTTTTTAATTGCAATGTGTGGGTTCAAAATAATTGTTGGGGGAAAAGCTCATCTTCTGTTCTTCTTTTGGAGTTGGGGTGGGGAAACTACTGGGTATCCCTTTTTTCAGCATCATTCTTTGTTGCTGCTCTGTGGCAGGAACTTTCTCAGTGCAATCTTGTCTTAAGAACTGACAGTATGTACCCAGTACTTTGCTAGTGATTGGGAAGTAATTCAGTCCTTTCAAAAAGAGGAGAACGCAAGCAAGAGTACTGTGGTTAATCTCATTTAAAACACTGTAATGGGGGGGGAAGATGTTGGCATGTTTTCATCAGTTACTTAGCCAAAAATACACCTGTAGCTGGAAACTTAGCACATTAATCCTAGAATCTGTATAACTAATGATATCCTTTCTTGGTTTCTGATGCAAAATGCATTTTAAAAAGCCTTGTAGCTTGTTTGTAGCACTGATGGTTTGCTATCACTGATGTAGGCTGCTGTGGGCTCATGAGTGGGTTTTTTTCTGAAAAAGAAAAACCTATGACTTTTAGGTGCTTAAGCTTCCTCCAAAAAAGTGTCCCCAATTATTTTGTTTCTTGGTTCAGAGTTAGTAGTAAGTTGAAACTTGTGTTGAAATGTCCTTGATAAGTCAAATCCTTTTGAAATTCATTTCAACGGGAGAAAAAGTCGATAGCAAGTATAGCTCCATAGTTATTTATTTACACCTTTATTCCTGTTAGACAAGTTTGGGTTTTTTGGAGGGGTTAAATGTGTTGTATAAAAAGCACAACACCTGTTCAAGCATATTGCTAGCTTTTGTCCTGATTTGAGGCTAGGCGTTGCCTTCATATATACAATATGTATTTTTATCATATTTACTTCAAGCATTTTAGTGAGGCCTGAATAAGACATTGCTGTTTCAAAGCAAATGCCTGATTTTAAGAAAACATCCCAAGGTATTATTTACAAATAGCATCCTGTCTTTGCAGATCATCCACACTCTTCATCTTTTGCAATTTTTATTTTTATTTTTTTCCCAGACACCAAAAGTTGTATTTCACCCTAACTGGTATTCCTCTAAATACTTCTTGCATCTTGTCTCTTAAGCCAAGTAATTCGAACAAAGTTAAGAAAAAGATGTGTAGGACAGTCAAACTTTAGTCATAATAAATGTTAATTTTATAGTAGCATATACATACATAAATTCTGATTACTTGTTCCTAATTAGTTGTTTTGGGGGTGCATTTGCAGGAATGAATCAGTTTAACCCCATGTCCATAGGGAATGTACAGATGCCACAAGCACCCATGGGACCCCGTGCAGCTTCTCCAATGAACCATCCTGTACAAATGAACAACATGGGCGCTGTTCCTGCGGTTCGTACTTCTTGTTACCAAGTTCTTCTCAAAATTGGTTGGTTATGTTTAGCAGTGTTAACGCTATTCTGAAAAGGCCGTGTCATAGAGTAGTACTGTAAACTGTAGGATAATTTCATGGAAGCATACTGAGCCTTTCACGCTTTTATTGAGGTGTTTGTTTTCAGTATTTACGGGGGTTTTTTTTAATAAAAAACCCCCAGCTTTAGAGAGGTAGATGCCAGACATGCAAAAATCTCCAATAGTCTGTGGAAGAGCATAGTTCTTTCAGAAACAGTGTCTTTGCAGTATGTATACCTCCTTTATTCCTCCATGAAAACACGTTTTTATTCTTTAGAAAACAAAAATATTTTCAGGTTCACTGGATTATCTCCATTAGCTCAGAGAACAAAATGGAGTTTTAACACTCATAGTAGAGTTTTTAATATTTCTTGTTTAAAAATAACTGCCTCATGAATACTGTGGAACAAATGCTGAAGTTATGTGCATATGCCCACTTCCATTTGGTTTACTGTGAAGCCAGTTTTCCTTTTATTTTTTTGTCCTGTCTTTTGGCCGATTACATTGAGGGTGCTTTCCTTTGTCTTGTTACATAATACTAAATGGTAATATCTTTAATTTGGGTGTTAATTTTCAGATGGCAATGTCTCCTTCCCGAATGCCTCAGCCGCAGAACATGATGGGAGCTCATTCCAACAACATGATGGGTCAGGCTCCTACCCAGAACCAATTCCTGCCCCAGAATCAGTTTCCAGCATCCAGTGGGGCTATGAATGTGAACAATGTGGGCATGGGTCAATCGACAGCCCAGGCTGGGGTGGCACAGGTAAGATGTATTTTCTAATGCTTGAGTTACTTTTAATTATTTTGTTCTAATTTATTTACATATATTTATATATGTATAGTTGTTTCTACTTCTATCCATTATTTATTGTAGTCAGCCCTGATTTTGGGGGATCCTGGGTTACATCTGCCTTCTTCATAAGCTCTTCTGTAACCTATCCACATAAGCTAACTAGGGGGCAATGCCCTGTAACTCCTGATTTAAAATCTAAAAAAAAAAAAAAAAAAAGCATGCTGATAAGATTTTTAGGGGGACTATCAGAAGTTAGTTTATGGGACATTTATCAGCATATGCTTTTGACATTGTGTGGAACTTAGTAGCTAACTTTTAAATCAAGAATTACAATAAAGTGGTTGGGGAAGATCTTTTGAAGTTTGTTTTAACCTCTCTACTCCTGAAAAGGAAATTATTTTTTTTCTGTAACATTTTTTTGTTACCGTAGTGGTCAGTGAAGTAGCAGCTGTGCTTATGATGTCAAAGTATATGCTTTTCCACAGGGAGAGGCTTGGTTTTTAACTCAGAGTCCAAGTAATTTAGGTTAGTTGAGACCTCCAGAATTCTCTAGTTCAGCCCCATCCTCAAATGGGAGATAACTTAGATCAGGTTACGAAGGGCTCTGAATGGAGCATCCAAGGTTTCTTGGGCCCTGGCTCAGTTGTTGGACCACTTTGTGGTGAACACTTTTTTCCTAATGCACTTAGTTCAATACAACTGACTAGGTACAGACAATATAGAAGCATGTTTTAAATTTGAAACCTCACCTGCAGGAAACTATTAATTGACATAGATTTCTAAGAGTAAGGGGTACGTCGGAGGATAGAGTATTCTTTTTTTATCACTAGTTATCTGATGCAATCTTTAGTAAAATGTATAGTTTAGAAGTCTGCGTATCCAGAATATTTTATTGTTGCGGCTCTGAAAAACAAATCCACAATTTTCTTAAGCATCTGGAGTAGTCTAGTTAGAATTTAAAAATAAAAAAAAAGGAGGAAAAAAAAAAAAAGAAAACAAAAAAACCCCTCTTAAGTCTTGCATTTGTGCAGTGGGGCAGTCATTAAATGTGTTAAACTGTCTTCTAAAGCAGGACTGCTCTAGAGTCCTGGCCTAAAATGTGTATTTGCTCAAAACCATTTTGTATGCAAAGTCTGACCTTTGCCCAGCTAATGGCATGATTTAGAGGTTGTCTGCCTGTGGGTTTCTGTGTTACTTGGAGATCGTGAGGGCTCCCTCTCTGTGTCGCTAGAATTAACGTAAAAAGGCGTGCGTGGCACATCTGGGTCTAGGAGCAAGGTCTTGACTAAGAGCTGGTGGAAAGGATTAGAGAAATCAGAGTATAGTCATTTGCAATAGCAACATTTGTTTATAGCTGATCTCATGTTCAGACTTACAGTATTCTGTTCAAGAAGACTTCAGTGCTGTGATAAGTGTGATTCCCTGAGTTTTGGTAGTCACATGTCTGTAAGGCAATCTCTCTCTCTCTCTCCAGCAGGGGCAGGTTCCCAGTGCTGCTCTTCCCAACTCCATGAACATGCTAGGACCACAGAGTGGGCAGTTGCCGTGTCCACCAGTGACCCAGCCACCTCTACATCAGACTACACCCCCTGTGTCCACTGCTGCTGGGATGCCACCTATTCAGCACCAAACGCCAACTGGAATGACTCCTCCTCAGCCAGCAGCACCCACTCAGCCATCGACACCGGTCTCATCTTCAGGACAAACACCGACACCGACACCGGGTTCTGTTCCAAACGCAACACAGACACAAAGCACACCTACAGGGCAGACTGCAGCACAGGCTCAAGTCACACCGCAACCTCAGACCCCAGTTCAGCCCCAGTCTGTACCAACCCCACAGCCATCTCAGCAGCAGCCAACATCTGTGCAGGCACAGCCACCTGGCACTCCAGTAAGTCCCAGCTAGTTGCAGTTTTCTTGTGTAGTGGCATTCCACAAGAGTTCTCCCTATGTATCGCACCATGTCATGAATGAGCCCATAGTTGTCAATAGTACTTTAGACCAAAGGGTTCATTACAGAGATGTGTAAAAGTGTGTGTGTGGGTGTGTGTTCAGATGTTCTCAGCGTTGTTTGAAGGAGGGGGGCATACTGTATGACTTGAACCTGCTCAAGTAAAAATGGCAGCAGTGTGCAGAAAGATGAGGCATACCGGGCCTAATGCTATATTTGACCTTAATCAGAATCGGCCTTTTGGGATCATGAAACTTGCATAAATTTTTTTCTTTTAAGCTTTAGTCAGGATGAATGCACATGTCAAGGAATGTACAGTGTTTTATTGGGCAGGTGTTTTCTCTGTAAAGGAAGCTTCTTTGGGGCAGAATTCTTCCTTGGCTTCTCCTCTGTAAAGCAGAGTTATTAAATGTGTTATATAGAAACTTAGCTACAGTGAGCTCCTGTATCCATGTTCTGCACTGTTTTAGAGTATCATCTCATGTCTCTTTTTGTGCTGTTCATTTTTAGTAAAGGAAAATATTTCTATATATGCAGTGTCTTTCTTTTGTACTGTTTTTACAACAGCTATCCCAGGCAGCAGCTAGTATTGATAACAGGGTCCCCACCCCTGCCTCAGTTGCTAGTGCTGATACGAATTCCCAGCAACTAGGACCAGATGCACCAATGCTAGAAAGCAAATCAGAAGTTAAAACTGAAGAAACTGAGCCAGAGACTAGTGAGACACAAGTGGAAGCTAAGACTGAGGTAAATGAGATTCTATACAGCTTAACTGAAAGCAGTGATAGATATAAAAGCACTTAATGATGTGTCTGAATTGGTGAGCTAAGGGGCAAGAGGAGGGTAGTTACTGGAAAGTAACTGTCCCGAGGAAAGCCATGGATGGAGAGTGCTTTGACAATCTCAAACTGATATTTTGATTATTCAGATTTGGGTCATAGATGTAATAGTGCATCTCATTGCATCCTTTCTTAAGGTGGAGGAGGATTTGCAAGGATCTTCACAAGCAAAAGAAGAAACAGATGGAACAGAACTGAAACAGGAGCCAATGGAAATAGAAGAAAAGAAGCCTGAAATAAAAGTAGATGCTAAAGAGGAAGAGGAGAGCGGCACTAATGGAACCACCTCACAATCCACATCGCCATCTCAGCCCCGCAAAAAAAGTATGTGTACAAAAACTGAGTTTTTCTTGGGTATTTTATTTTACTATAATTTGTTTTCACCAGTCTCAGTTCCTGCTGGGAGGTCTGTTTTGCACACATATTCCAGCACATGGAGCTCTAGGAGATCCATAATTTGTGTAATTTATTTTTGAAAGTTGCATTCCTTTCATGTTATATGAATCACAGGTGAGAAAAGCATGTCATTCGGATCTTGATCCCAGCATGATTGCATGCCTTGGGTTAGTAAGAAATAAATTAATAAGATTCTTTAAGAAAACAGGCAGGAAGAAATGACTCCATTTGTAGTGCAGGCTTTGTAGGAGCCTGCAAGGTAAGTTTTTGGACTCAAAAACCTTATATGTTTAGAGACCTCTGTCTCTTAGCACCCTGTCTTATGAAGTGAAGTTTTTTATGGTTAGTTTTTAGGTTTAGGCCAGAGGTAGGCTTTCAACATGCTGCTAATGACAAAAAAAGGAAAAGTGATGATCCATTTCATTACTTTTTTTTTTTTCTTCCCTTGCAAAGAAAACTGCTTTAGGAGAACATTATGGCTTCATGCTTTCCAGAATGTGATCAAGAAATCATAGTTTTAAAATTTGAGCAGCTTGAATCTTGATCTCTTGTATATGCTTTGGGTTCCGTTTAATTACTAAACATAACCTTTTATAATCAAATGCTGCAAAACACATTTTCCTGTAGATTATATTTTCAGTTTGCAGCACAGTGGGCCAGCCAAATGAGAGAGTGCGCTGCAGAACTAACTGGCAGAGCCTATTTCGGACAAAATGTAACATAGGGAGTGGAAAGCTTATTAGCATTTATAAACCAGTTATATTCCCAGTGCAGAGAATCATTGCTGCTTGTTAGAAGGAGTGTGCTTGCAAGTAAATTGAGGCAAGTGTTTGAAAGAGGAAGGTTCTTGCAGAATTAGACTGTGGAAGAGCTGCACTGTCATTCTGCTGATTCAGTCTGGGTTACTACCTAGTTCCAATATCGCATTTAGTAACACAGTTTTATCTTAGAAATATTGTCACTAAGTAACTGTATAGTATAGTACATGTGCAGCATGGGCAGGTACAACAGCATATGCAATTTTAAAAGGTGACATTCTCTCACCAAGAAGTTTGTCCAACTTTAATAGAGCATTTGTATTAAAATGCTAATAAGCGAAGAGATACTTGAGAGCAAATACGGTGAAGTGTGCTTAAGGGTTAGATGATATTTTAAAACTACTGAAGAGACTCATCTGGCGTTTTTAATGGGTTACAAAAGTATTGAAAACCCTTCTTCCTTCCCATGTGGCCAGTGTCCTGAGGTGCACTGCACAGTAACCTGGGATGTAGCAGATACTTGTTGCCCACTGCTAAGGGGAAGGCTCAGAGTTGGGAGTGTCATGGAGTGTGTATGCTATAAGATTAGTTAGCAAGTTGTAGCCTGATACCTTAATATTTGAAAAGATTCATCTGGACCCTAAAGGAGTGTATTTCTGGGTACAAGTGGCTTACGTTGTGGAGCTGGAATCTCACCCATTTGTACCACCCATCCAGGTGTACTGAACACTGTCGTCCTGGCTGTGCTCACCTCATATAACTAGGCAGTAACCTGACTTGAGTGATGGGAAGCACTGCATGGGCTAGAGAACAGACCAGGATAATACTGCTGAGATACTGGTCTGCTCAATTCACCTACACCTGAATTTTTGTGGTTTAGCTTTTTTTGAGAATTGCAGACACCCCTTCAGCAAGCTTTTCTTCCTCATCAAAGTTTTGCCATCATAAATGGGGCAACCAAACTCTTCCAAATACAGGCTTTGGTTTTGTTTTGCTTTTTTCCTGCAAATCTAATGTAAGCAAGAAAGGAAGGGTTTTGGTTCCTTGCCTCTTCCCTTGCAGTCTTCTCAAAAGAAACAGTATAATACTCATTTTGGTAGCTCCTGTCTCCTCGTTGTTTGTTCTTCTCTGCCTTAGTTTGACCTTCAGGATTAGTTTTACTGGTTTCTTCCCTTCTTTATCAGACATAATAACGCAAAACCTGCAAGGGCTTTGGTGGGGGGTTGAGGTATTCAGGTGTACTGTCCTTATTGTTTTGAAGATGTCTTCATCTTCCTTTATGAATTTTCTCCTTAGTAATTTCTCCGTAGGATTTCCTCTGTTTAAAAGAAATAAAAATTTAAAAAGGTGAAAAAGGTAGCATTATACTCTTCTCTGGCAGATAATACATCATAATAATTCAGGCAGAGATCCCATTTTCTTTTTACCACCCACGCATCCAAGACAAAATGGGATAACTGGACGCCAGCTCCTTACAAAGATCTTCTACCGGAGAAGAACCGAGAGCATTTAATTGTGGAAAAAGGGAAGGGAAGAGAAGAGAACAAAAACTTTCTTCTAAAATCTGTGGATAAGGAGATCCTGTGATCAAATGTGCTGTTATTAGTCATATTCCTTAGCAGCAGAGCAGCTTTTTTACTGCTAAAGATGAAGGCAGCTTTTCTTTATGTTTTTAGGTGAAGTCAGAAATTGATATAACTGGATTTTGATGGGTTTTTTTATTTTTTTCAAACTTCAAAATGAAAGTAGGTTGTAGACTTTTATCAGCAAAGATAACTAGGCTTTAAGGAACTTGGCAAAAGGTGTGCTGGATCTCTGTAGTTTGGGTTTAAATTAAGATTGGATTTATTTTGAAAAACTGTAGCTTGGTGGTATGTTGTTATAGGGGTCGGTACAGGGAAAACTCTAAAAGCAATGTCAAGCAGGTGGCCAGAGTAGATTATTAAAAGGTGCTTTTTGACCTTTAAATTTCCTTAAATGAAATAATTCAGATTAGCAGGTTATGAACTGCCAGAGCAAGATGGCTCCAGAAGCAATAGAGAATACTTTTGTCATGAATGGAATTTAAAATTCCCTTCTGTTCTCAAGAATTCCATAATATAATTTAGTAAAACATTAGTAATAATTAGTAATAATTTAGTAAAACTTTGAGATTATATGGTAGGTCCCTTTCATAGGGAAGCGCCTGCATATATGGTATCAATGAATATGGGAGAGAATTGCCATTTTACTGGAACTGAGATTGTAGCAACAGCTGAAATGATCATCAAGTTGCATTCATCTCCTTTTTAATCTGGTGAGACTGAGTTCAGTAGTAGCAGCATGAGATCTTGATGCCTCCGTAAGGCAAACCCTTGCAGAAGCACTTCTGGCAGCTTACTTATTCCTTTGCCATGATTTAGGTGACTTAGGTGGTGTCTTGCCTGTTGTGTACGTGAGCAGCGGTCCTCTCTCCAGTTACAGGCAGCGCACTCAAATGATCTTACAATTTTCATCCTGACTAACAATTTCCAGGAGTGCAGCATCTATAATTGGCTAAAAAAAATGGGAACTTAATGCTTCAGAAATGTTTTGAGTAGTGTCAGCTTAATTTTTTGTCTTGCTTTATTTTTGTGTGTAATTTCAGTGAGTGTAGTTGAAATGAAAAGACCTCCTCTCAGAAATACCACCCAAATGAAAAAGGCAAAAAAAAAAAAAGGAGAACTTTTAAAAAATCATAGGTATTTTAACTAGAAGTCCGAAAAAGCAATTATATCTTACCAAAATACCATTTGAGTGACAAAAGCAATGATCAGCCTCGAAGAGGTCACTGTAGCTCTGTTGATTTAAATGCTTTCAACAGAACTCCTAACTGCTCCCTCTTACTGGTATCGTTCTTGTTTCAGCCAGGTAAATAAATATTAGATGCCATCCTGCTTTCCTTAGTTTTATTTTTTCCTCAATAATAGGCATTCTTCCCTATTTAAAGGCTCTGTTCCTAAGGAAATACATACTGCTGAGATGTTCAAAGACC
The DNA here is from genome assembly GCA_008921705.1 of Burhinus oedicnemus. NCBI lineage: Eukaryota > Metazoa > Chordata > Aves > Charadriiformes > Burhinidae > Burhinus > Burhinus oedicnemus. Next base: position 4,006,553 of record VFFE01007232.1, on the reverse strand, counting down.
TCTCTAAGTTATCATTATTTTTCAGAAAATGCATTGCCTTTCTTGTCCTTGTCATCCACTATTGAAAGAAACATGGCTGTTGCCATGCCACTGTTGCCAAGGGATTGTAATGATGCACGTGAATCTGGAAGTATTAACACTTTCAAAATCAATTAACAGTCCATCAGACCAGGACTGTTTGTATACTATGGCCAGAAAATTCTTTTGCCAGCTATCAAGACATCTGGTTACTCTCTGTAGAGCTGGCTCTTCGGCCCTGTCCACTACGGTGGTTTTTGCTAGAATAATCTTGGCTTGGAAATAGCCAAGAAGGTTAGAAGGGAAGGAGAGGAAAATATGCCTAGTCTGCTCTATGAAGAGCTAAGGTTCATACATGTCGAAGCAACTGAATTAATTTGGTTCCAGATAAGTTCTTTTTCTCTTTTCTTTAAATGCTCTAGAATATGTATCATTATGGGCTACGGTTGTTCCTATGTCCTTATTCTGGGAATATCACCTACTGTGATTTGAGTAAACATAAAGGCTGTGTGGTAGCCTCTTGATTTTAAGTTTTGGCTCTGATCAGCTCTTAAGATTTTTATGTTACCATTTTTGGGGTGTTTTGGTTTTGTGTTTTGGTTTTGTGTTTTGGTTTTGTGTTTTGGTTTTGTGTTTTGGTTTTGTGTTTTGGTTTTGTGTTTTGGTTTTGTGTTTTGGTTTTGTGTTTTGGTTTTGTGTTTTGGTTTTGTGTTTTGGTTTTGTGTTTTGGTTTTGTGTTTTGGTTTT
>VFFE01007232.1:3988029-4002495 GCA_008921705.1 Burhinus oedicnemus | reverse complement strand
TTTTTTTTTTTTTTTTTTTTTTTCAAATGCAGATTGTATTTGTGTAGAGTTGTATTCCAATTTACTCGGCTTGGTTTGTTAAACTGCAGTATTGGTTTTGCTGAGTATAATTTGGATTGGCCCTTGGTCTGGTGACCAAAAATTGTACCTAGCCTCATATTCAATTTGTAAAGCTTAATTCCACACCTTTTATGTATCTGATAAATATATTGTATGTATGTACAATATTTAATGTTGTTCACATATATACATATATTGTACTGATATAGATAAATGGCTGGAAACTCTGACCCATAATTGCATTTCTGTTAAATGTTTGTCTAGAGTATGGATTTGGTTTCATTTATTTTAAATAATATTAGCTGAGCAATTGGTCACATTTAATCTTATAGTCAAATAACTTTTGAATTTAATATTTTTGTAGACTTTCTTCAATACCAAGTGTTTCTGCTTCTACAGTTTTTACTGACAGTCAGTAAATGCTTTCAGCATATTTTCTGATTACTTAGATCTGTAATAAATGTGTTCTCAAAGCTTTTTGACAGGCTGTTTTTTTACCAAAAGGAAACTCGATCAGCTGCAAGCCTGGAATCAGAGCATTTTTTCCTAAGTAATGCAAATCAAATCCAAATTCTTAAATTTGACGTCTACACAAACATAGCACTTGGTAGCTACTTCATTAATTCTCCCCAAATTTTGAATTTGACGCCCGACGACTTGTTAGTAATGTGTAAAATGAGACCGAATGCTAATCTGTGCTTTGCCTTGGCTTTCTGCTCTGTGTTGTCTTGGTGTTTGCGTCTTACCTCTTACGTCTGTGCTGTTTGTTCCCTCCCCTGTTCTCTAACCCTGCCCTCCCCTCTGTTCCTTCTCATTGTCCACACTGACCCATCAATCAACCAACAACGCCCCCCTTTTCGTCGTGGTGATCTGCCCTGCTCTGGTTGGTGGCTCCGTGCTTGGGTGGCTGTGTGTTGTGCTGGACCAGTTCACCCAAATATGGCCTTCTTGCTGACAGGTATCACTTCTGTGAGAAGTGTTTCACTGAAATCCAGGGGGAGAATGTCACCCTGGGTGATGACCCTTCCCAGCCTCAAACGTAAGTCACTTCCTTTCTTCTGCATGCCGCCTTTTTAAATAGGAGGGATGATCTGTAGTCCCAATTTGATAGTCAAACCCTGTGGCCGGTGGTGGTGGTCGTGGGGAAATGCCTACTTTCTTACTAATAGGAGGTTTTTACAGTAACAGATGAGTAACAGTTGATACTGTGTTGGGTCTGTTAGTCTGCCCAGCAGTGTCACTTGTGTCCGGTTGTGCTGCTCAAGTGCTGCCCGTGGACAGGGTGCAGGGAGTGGCAGGCACTAGATAATGTGGTTGGAGGGAGGGGAATGGAAGCTGTGTCAATAAATGTCACTAATCCGTTATCTTTTCAAATGAAAGACTTTGGCTTATCCTGATGGTCTCATCTTCTGAAGCACAGCTTTTGTTTATGAAACCTGTGGCTTGTCTTTAGCCTCGCCAGAAAATAAGATGCCCTAAGATTTATGAGGAATGTAAGCTGTTTTGGAAGGTGGCTGCTTTACTGATGAGAGCCTCCCTTGTTCTTTATAATTCTAAATTTCTGTGTATACTTGGGTGGCTCTTACTTTGCTTTTAATTTACACAGCAATGAAAATATTTTCTGTAGCTTAAAATAAAATGAACTGAATTGCTTTCTCTGAATAGAAAATAAATACTGATGTGCTTTCTTCCGACTTGAGGGTTTGCTCGTTTGCTGCAGTTCAGAAAAGCATGATGCTATCTTGGCCTCTGATAAAAAGGTACTACTGAGTTTTCATATTAACTCTTTGTCTCTAGAACCATCTCTAAGGATCAGTTTGAAAAGAAGAAAAACGATACACTAGATCCAGAGCCGTAAGTACCAGGCCATTGTTTTTCTTAAGCTAATCTCATCACTTTCACTTGTCCTTTAGCCAGCACTTCAGAAATCGGGCAGTGAATCGGGCAGTCTTCCTTTTTCCTCCATCTCTGCCCAAACAGGCTGCTGAATCTTTCTCTAGAGTTCATAGCACAACATATGAACTTGATGTCTACCATTGATATCCAAGAGGAAAATGTGAGCATGTTTTAATGGCAGTTTCTAGTTCTGTTTATTTGAGTAATTCCTAAGGTGTGTTCTGCAAGGCACCGCACAACTGGCTGAAAACAGCCTTCTGTCGCACACAGCATTTACACCAAGCCCTGAGTACCTGGGGGGTAGTTCTGCATTTCCTCTTCTGGTTTTAGCTAGGCTTCTAAAACGTGTTTTTCTTCTCTTCACTTGAGTGCTTAGCCCACTGAAAGAGACATCCTCCTCCCTCGTGTTTATTACCCTGGGGAAGTTCAGTAAAAGCCAAGTTGAACATTTCTTTAGTACCACTGTGCTACTTTTTCTGATGTCCTTAACTGGCTGAAATGAGATTTTTATCTTGCTACTACTTTGTTCTCTGGCAATTTTATACACAATACGTTTTGATTCCTTTGCTCATCTTTGCAAATACTAAATAGAGCTCCTTCCCCAGACCTTTAAAGGTGGACTGCTGAGATAGACCCCAATGCGTTTGGCTTCAAAACCATTGCTGCAGTCTTGACTTGATCCAACAAAAGAATTTTTACATACTATTTTGACCAGCAAAAAAAAACTCTCACCAAAAAAACGACAACTGTAGCAGACCCATGCAGGTGAAGACAAGCTGATATATATTTTCTGGGCACAGTGATTCACAAATAACTAGTTTTTACATTTACAGTAAGTTGAGCAACCATGTAGTCAGCTTGTGGTTGTTGCAACACTTGAAAATTAAATCTGTGGAGGTATCGTTGAGCAGGATTCTGTGAAACTGGGAAAACTCAGAGCTCTGCTTAGAAAAGGATAGAAAAGATCCAGAAAAAGTTGTGCTTGACAGCCCGTTACATATTTTTAAACTAGTATATTTTACTTTTTTTTTTATTATATTATGTGCGCATGAGATTAATAGATGTATATCTGAAGCTGTTCTAATGAGTATTTTTCTAAACTGACACATAAATTGGGCCTGCTGAAGTTGATTCCGTTTATAGCAGAGGGTTGGAAAGTCCTCCTTTCTTGCTGAATTCTGGAAAATTACTTGCCTAAGAGCAAAAGTGATTGGCTGCTGTTTTTTCTTCTCAGGTTTGTTGACTGCAAAGAGTGTGGTCGGAAGATGCACCAGATTTGTGTATTACATTATGACATTATTTGGCCTTCAGGGTAAGATGTTTGTTAGTATTTTACCCCTTGTATAGTAAGACCAATGTAGTTTATATAATTAAGACTTTCTGCCTTTACTCTTTAATATGCAGTCACTGCCTGTTAAGAGCTGATTAAAAAAGAACAAAGCATTTCTAAATAAAATACATTTTTTGGTGTTTAGGGTATCATTTCAGTACATTGAGATGAAAATGTGCATGAAACCAACTTGTTCATATACACAGATTCCTGTGGTTTCTTTCTAACTACTAAACAATGGAAGCTGGTTGGAGTTAAATTTGTATGCTGCAGAACACAAATGCAGGTGTAACTGCTTGGCAGAATTAAACCAGCTCATAAAGGCTTTAAGTCCCTCGAAAATGGAGGGATACAAACTGTTCAAATCCAAAGAAAAATATCTCATACTCTGACATGTAAGTTATGGGTTCAGACGTTGGGTTTAAGCTAGCCCATAATGGATTTATGCTAAGTTTTTGGCAATTTTTTTTTCTCAATAGGTTTGTCTGTGATAATTGTCTGAAGAAAACTGGTAGAACACGTAAAGAAAACAAATTCAGTGCTAAAAGTGAGTTTGATGTTTCTGTTTTTATCTTCAATATTCATCTTCTCCCTGCCACCCCTAATAGCTTTTTGATTGAGACTTTCGGTTGTCATGATAGACAGTACAGGAACATTCGCACAATGGGGAGCAGTGTAGCCCAAGGCTTTAGTAGCTGTCTGAATTTTAATCAACATTTTAAAGACCTGCTTTCTATGTGTTTCCGGTCAGTCTTAATGCTGCTTGAGGTATTTGGTATCTATGTCCTTATTTTTCTAAGATTTAAAAAAAAAAAAAAAAAGGCAGGGGGACAGAACAGGAGAAACACAAGGCTGCATGCACTTCACTGGCTATATTTAGACATGTTTCCATGTAGCATTGAAACTGTAGTAAATTACTGTCACCTCTGTGCCCTTCAAACAACATGTAATAACAAGTTGTACTGCACTTCAGGTGTACTGCAGTGGTGCCAAGTACTAATGTATTTGAAGAGCTTTTCTTGCTTCTGGAGTGGACTGTGTTATAACAACTGTCAGCTGGAATAAGTAACCAATTGTACTATGCGTCTAGATTTTCTTGGAAGTAACTATTGTCATAATCTTGTTGAAATGTGCACTAAAGAGCGTGCCAAAAGATGCCCAGTCAAGTTGTCTCCATCTCCTTAGTAATCTTTATACAGGCATTCTTTGCATGCATTTAATGTCAGAGAACATAATTTGATAACTTTTACTCATACACGTTTCAGGGTGGGGGAGTAGGGGCTAGGACTGAAAATGCGGCGTCAGTGGCATAGAGTAGATAGATAAATAAAGTGAGTGTGGAAGCCAAGAGGGAGATTCAAACACTTGAACAACTAGAACTTGCAGGTACACTTGATTCCTTCCTTGTTCTTCTCTGGTCCTTAGAAGTTCTGGGCATTACCTTGTCATACTGTGACTTTGCAAGCCTGAATCTTCCAAATTGTAAGATAGGAGTGGTTTTGCTTTAAGTGTAACTTCTTGGTAACTTCTTGATAACTTCGTGTGCGGTTGATTGCATGATAAGAGATTTGAAGTGGGATAATTTTGAGCTGATAATGCTGTATGAAACATACTAGGTTACAGCAATCAAAACAGTCTCTGGAGTAACCTGACGCATGCAAGATTGTATTTTTAAAAAGATTAAAGTTAGTCTCATTAAAGACAGATTAAGATTGTAAGAGAACATTAATAAAATGATGAAATAAAAATGTAGGTTTAGATAACCATTTTAGAGGTCTCTTCTGTTATATGCTGACTTGACAGCACACATTGATGTAAATTGTCTTAAATTAAGTATGTGATTCCTTGGATGTCTGCAGTTCTGTAACGTTGCTTAAAGTTCAGGTAACCAGCATTTAATTCCAGGTAACCGTTCTGTTCTTTGGGGATCTGGACAGGGAAATAATGGTGCTTTTTCCTTTCCATTGATCTCCTTTTCCTCCTCCTTTTCCTGCTCTTGGACTGTCTTGTTTTCTTTTTCCCATGATGATTTGAGTCCTGCTGCCAGCTGTAATCCACTGGTGGGCTAAGCTCTTGAGATGAATTTCTTTAACAGTGCTCTAGTGGAAACACAGGAACAGGGAAGGAAAGCCTGTTCTAGTTGTCAAAACCTTGGTCTTACTACTGCCCTAAAAATAAACACAAGCAATGAAAGTCTGAAACATTAACATGTTTCCTCTTCCCCTCCCTCCCCATAAAAGCCCTTACTTACTGAATTGCCATCAATATTTCTATGCACTTTCTATGCGCTATGCATGCTGGCACAGCTACTAATAATGAAGATAGCATGTCCCTCAGCTGCAAGCTCTTGCTCAGCTGTTATGGTAACATTCATATTCCTAATGTATACAAAGTAAAATTGGTTACCTTAGCCACATCACAAGTAAGCTGCATAAAGCTGACTGATAACTTGCCAAGTATAACCTATGAACCAGTGTACAGCTGGATTATGCTGCAAAATTTCTAACTTTTGAAGTAATTTTCTTACTAAGAATATCTACAAATATTATTTAACCAGTAGCTAATGCAGAGACGTTCAAAGACAAAAGATGCCCTGACAAATAAGTCACCTGAAGTAGTTTCCTGACAAAAAGTCACAGTAAGCCAGAAGCCTGACTTTCTTCCTATCTGTCCAGTAACAGCCAGTAACAAATGTCTGGCCATTGCTACTGCTACTGTACTCAGGCAGCCTGAAAGCCTTCTGTGTTGTTACCAATTTGGATGCCTTTTTTCAAGTTTGCACTGCAGTTTTCATTGAGACCTGAGCTTTTACTGGAAATACATATGTGAGAGGTGTCCAAGAACCAAAATCCGGTTGATTTCTAAAAGAACTTGCACATTCTAATATATCGAAATAGGCAGCTTTTAGATCCTTTCCTTACAGTGAATGTAATCTTAATGCTGCCTATTTCTTTTATCTTCTCATCTGGTCTTTTTGTTTGTTTGTTTTTCAAGTCTTAATGCATTGCAGCATAAGGAAGGAAGCAGATATCCTTTGGTTGCTTAGCATTGGAAATATGATAAAATGAAAACACAACAAGACAGCAGAGTTAACTAAAATGGCTTTCTAAAAATGTACCAACTCATTAGCTGAAATGGAGCCGCTTCTTTTTTTTCTGTTTGTCTTCGGAGAAATCGACAAAGCAAAATAATTTCTTCAGGAAGTATTTGTGAATTTTCTTTAAAATTCTTTGAATTTCCTTGAAAATCAACCCCCTTCTATTATATATGGAAAGCCGAATATATTGTATTGGGCTGGGAAACACTGGGAAAGGCCAATGTATTGGAATTGGTAAAAGTCATGGTATATTTTTATTTTAACCTGCCTTCAAATTTAATTATTGACTCCCAGGTAAATGATATTTAGACTGTGTTGTGCTGGTTATAACCATAGAATCTCACTAGACAAGGGGACAGACTAAAAGATGTAAAACAAGATTGCCATGTTTGGCCATTTCTATAAATTGATTGTAAAATAAAATTTTAAGTATGTAAATCCCTTAGAAAGTGAGATCTTCCTTTGAGTATATGTGGCTTTTTTCCCCAGTATTGAAATAATTTTTAGCATAGCTATTTTACTGCAGCATTCTGTATGCAAGCTCAAGTCAGGAAGAAGAACCAACAGCCTTGTGTCAGTAGCCAAATAAGAACTGCAAATTGAAGCAATGGAGAGCTGAAAATTAAATGTATTTTAGTAAAACGAACATCTGTAGATTGCACCATCACTTTGGAAAAGATAACAGATTGACAATAAAAATAAAGTAGAAATACTAGTTGGTAAAATAAGTACAGCGGGATAAGAGAAATAGTCATAAATCTTCAAGTCAAAACAGTGTGCTACTTCTGTTTTCTTACTTTAAACCAAAATCTTCCTCTTAATTTCTGTAATTTGTTGTGGATTTATTTGAAAACCGTCACGTCCTGTAATAGTACAAAAACAGCTATCCCCACAAAAGCTAATTGTAAACGTAAAGACCGAGAGAGGGGATCTGGACAATATGTGGACTTGAACTTCTAAAGACCTCTATCGCTGTGCAAGAACTATTTAAGCTTTATGTGCAGATTACTGTAACTGTTCAATCTAAAAGCTCTCTTGAAAAGAAAAGAAAAAGCAATGAAATCTCCATTGAAGTCAAAAGGCTTTTCATTTCTGTTGATTTGCTTTGCTTTGCTTGAAAAGGTGTGGCATTGAGCCAGATCTATAAAGTGATGTAATCTTTGTCAAACAGCCAGATAGTGGTTTTGTTAGGAGAAAACATTTGCAGTGTTCATAAAATAAGCCTGCGAATTTAAAAATGCTATGTGAAGCCTTCTTTGTTAGTTCACTTACTAAGTAAATTTTCCCACTATAGTGGTTTTAGCTTCCACGTTAGGGTACAAACACTTCAAGCTTGGGTAAACCATGCATGGGTTTGCTTTTTTAATTTTGGCTGCATAAATAAAAACATCAGATTTTCATATGGAGGTAAAACAAAGAGGGAAAAGCGTACTTCTATACAGAGAAGCAAACTGAAAGACCTTACAAGCGTGTCACCCTGAATTCAACAGTGATTTCTCCACTGTTAATGTTTCTGTTGTCATATTCTCCGCCTTCATTTCTAGGGCTACAGACTACACGTTTAGGAAACCATTTGGAAGATAGAGTAAACAAATTTTTGCGACGACAGAATCATCCTGAAGCTGGAGAGGTATTTGTCAGAGTGGTAGCAAGTTCAGATAAGACAGTAGAAGTCAAACCGGGAATGAAATCCAGGTTAGTTCTGTTAATTACAATAGACGCAATCTTGAAATCTTTTGTTTTGAAGTCTCCCTGCATAAATGTTGTAGAACTGTGCCAATTTGCACCTTAGTGTCCTTGCACATTTTTTGAAACTTATGTGTGAGTAAAGTTACGAAAGGAAGAAAAGCAGTATGCAATAAATTAACTTGGAGGAGATTCAAATTACAGTTGTGTTTTGACTCGTTTTGGGGGGGATAGTGGGGATGTCCTGGTTTGGATTATAATACTGTGACTTTGTATTACTAAATCTTGAGAGAGAGTCTGACCACATTTTGCTTAGCATTACAGAATTCATAGTTTAGTTTAAAACAGTGGCTGAGATTCTGTTCCTTGCTGTTCCTTCATTTTGTTGTGTTTTTATAAATACTTTAGCTTTCAGATTTGCTTCGTCATAAGTGAAAAGCTTAAAAGGTTTATTCGATGAAGTATTTTGGCTTGAATTCATAAAGACAGTGTTTACGTGACATCACTTCATCGTAATGCATCAGGTTTTCTAACCTGCAGTATATTTCAAGGCCTGTGGTTTCTGAGGATGCTCTTGTACTCAATGCTTGCCTGTTCAGGCGTACATTAACTATATGGAAGCTGTCTTTCCCGGAGTTTTATAGTAACAGACTGTGCATTGACAGGACTTCCTGTTTTAACACAGCTCTGACCTGACCCTGTTTAACTTCTGCATAAATGTTTCTAATGAGTTAAAAATAAGGTTGAAAAGAATTTCCTCATTCTGAGAGGACACTTGTTTATTAATTGGCTTTTTGTTGTTTTGGTTTTTTTCCCCCCCCGTTCCTTCCTACCACCCTTTCCTTCAGATTTGTGGATTCTGGTGAGATGTCAGAATCTTTCCCTTACCGTACCAAAGCTCTGTTTGCATTTGAGGAGATAGATGGAGTAGATGTGTGCTTCTTTGGCATGCATGTACAGGAGTATGGCTCGGACTGCCCCCCTCCAAATACAAGGTACTCTTTCATTTCTGTATCAGTGATGTGTGCACAGAGAACAGCTTGCTACGTTCACTGGACAATTACTCTCAAACACAGAAGATTGAGAGATAAGTTTCAATTCTGTGGCACAAGTAAGTCGTACTGTATGACTGCAGATGACTCTGAAGTGGAAAACAAGTATCACAACAAAAATGTTACAAGTTTTTGTATTATGTATTTAATTTTGCCTCTCAATTTATATTCTTGCTGTGTAAAAAGAAAAAAAAAAGCTATCCATCATTGGCTTTTGAGAACTGTTTATACCATGTTACGATGCTTAAATATGCATTAAAATAATGTCGTCATTAGTTTGTTCATTGCGGTTGTAGATGTATCTAGTGTAAAAGTCAGTTCTCAGTAGACAAAACAGATGTTCAGCCATACATGATTTTCTGTCGTTCTTCTCTCATTACTATAGGCGTGTGTACATATCGTATCTAGATAGTATTCACTTCTTCCGCCCCCGTTGTCTCCGAACTGCAGTTTATCATGAAATCCTCATTGGATACTTGGAGTACGTGAAGAAACTTGGGTAAGTGAGATCTTTGTAAAAAAAGAAATCTTTTTTCTTAGCTTTTTTTTTTTATCCAGATGTCAAGTAACTTTTCACTTGGGATAGTCTCTCTTTCCTTCTCCTTCTGTCCTCTGAGATACGTGGAACACAGTCCTCTTCTGCAGTGGAGAGAGAAATTTGGATTTTATCACTAAGGTGGTTTTTCTGTGTTAGGATTCTTAAACTGACAGCATATCATTCTTTTTATCAGAGGTTCACTTGATCTTTAAGCTTCATTATTATATCCCAGACCTTTTCTCACCTCTTGTATAAATAGAGGTTATTGCCTCAGCATCTTTGTTATAAAGGAAAAAAAAAAAAAGAAGGGGGCGGGGAGGAATGGCAGAGGTCTGAATTTATAGCTCAGTTTGGCTGAGTTAATTTTAAGATGGTAGTCAAAATGGTTAAGACTTTTTCTTGTGTGTGTGTGAAACGCAGGTATGTGACAGGACACATCTGGGCCTGTCCCCCAAGTGAAGGAGATGACTATATTTTTCATTGCCATCCACCTGATCAGAAAATACCCAAACCCAAACGTTTGCAAGAATGGTATAAGAAGATGCTGGACAAGGCATTTGCGGAGAGAATCATTCATGACTACAAGGTTTGCTACTGTTTACTTCCTGAATTAATTTTTACGGGCTTTTCATTTGAAGGTAGCTAATATTGTGTCGTAACACATGAAACTGTGGCAGTGTTGTACAAAGGGTTTTATTGTCAGCTAGTGTCTTCATTTTCTTAGATTTTCTGGAGGTCCTTTCAGACTGAAAATTCCTTAGGTTTGGTTTCTGCATTAAGAGAAGTGCGCAGGAGCCTGCCTTCGCATACTTGTCTTGCACTGCAGTCTTTGAGGCAAGGAAGTATGTTGATTGTTAAGGTTTATAGAAGTTGTTTGCTTCTGGTGATTCTGGACGATGAGGTGGAATACCGGACCCCACTAGTGTCAAATCAAAGACTGCTTATAAAACAGCTTCACTTGAAGAGAAAAAGGATGATTTTCATAATTGGAGAATATCACACATGTACCCAAGGAGATAAGTTAAAGATGGCAAAGGTAGCATTTGCTACTCCTTACATGCTAAAATTTACAAGACTTTCTTAATGGTAGTGACAGTGCTGGGAAAAAAAAAAAAAAAGATGTTTTGATTGCAAGTGACAGTTACTAAATGTATGGAACAGAACAGCATACAGCAAGCCTTGTCAGCTGATCCAGCGTGGCAAGGAGCTAGAAAACCTGTGTGTCTCGTAATAAGGTGGTCTTGAAATGAATCCGAAGAAGAAAATTGGCTAGTCTCGTAAGTGCTTGTTAAACGCAATGCATTTTAAAAAAAACCACCTCCAGAACAACTGTGTAAAATACCTGTTCCTTTTCAGAATACGTGTTCTTCTCAGCGGTCCCCAGTCTTTCTGGCCATGTGGTCCATGGAGCTTCAGCCAGCAGTCAGTGAAGGACACAGGCTGTGCACAGTTCCCCTACCACAGCCAGACATTATTTAATATTCCTGTGTGTAATAGCCGGCCAGTGCATGCAGTGATTCTTCCTGTAGTTGTCAGGCTTATCCCACATATGATGCACAGCCTAGATACATCCATTGAAGTGCTTATGCACTTCCAAATTTGTAAGGGAAAGGGGTGGATGAGGCGCACTTGCTGTCACTAGAACAGTTCCTGCTCTTGTCCAGCAGCAGTGCAGGAAAAACTAAGTGGTGGAGGCTTCATTTTTAATTGGCGCAGTTACCGGAGAGGGGTTTGTTAATGTTTTCCAGGGTTATCTTAGTCTCTTCCATCATGTCAGGAGCGTGAACCGATTGCATGATGGAGGCTCAGGAGAGCCTCAGCAGCTATCTTTCTAAGACGAAACAGGGAGTGGGCTGTTATCAGTATAGTCAGGCCAGTTTTTGAGCTGCACCTGGAAAAGGAGGCTTCCCAGGAGTGGGCCATGGGCTGTAAGTGAGACACAGCTGTTCAGTGTAGCCCTGGGTTGTGTCTCTGGCCTTCCTCTCTATCCTAAGTGGTCTTCATTTATTTATTCTTAGTATTGTGTGCTACGCTTAACAGGACATCTTCAAACAAGCAACTGAGGACAGGCTGACAAGTGCCAAGGAGCTGCCTTACTTTGAAGGTGATTTCTGGCCTAATGTGCTGGAAGAAAGCATTAAGGAGTTGGAGCAGGAGGAAGAGGAAAGGAAAAAGGAAGAAAGCACTGCAGCTAGTGAAACAACAGAGGTGAGTTAACTTTATATGCTATATTTGCTTCTGGCTCACAAAGCTGACGATTAACACTTCAATAAATTAGAGTTTTCACATCTGGTAAACTAGAAAAGAAGGTCATTCACATCAGACATTAAATCAGGGTTCCCTTTAACTGCATTTCTGGTTTTCTTCTTGGATAGCAAATCTACTGATGGCTTGGTTTGTTGTGTTTGGCTGGTTCGTTGGTGTTTTTTTTTTAACAGAATCAGAAATCAGTTATGTCAGTTCAGCATCTCTGCTCTTAGAGAAATGTTTTAAGCTGCTTTTGGATTGCATCATGACTGCAACATTTGCTTGCAGTCATTTGGCTGAGCTTCTGGTTCACACCTTTGCAAATCACCTTCCCTATTTGCATTTTGAAAGATGCTGTATTTTTCAAAGCTGAATTAAATTTTGCTGTTACTTAAGCAAAGGTACTTGCAGTCGTTTGCAACAGTAGGGGGCTGAAAATTTAAAAGTATTGCAGGCTTTGCATTGGTGTCAAACGTTGGTTCTGATGGTGATGTTCTTTCACCAGCATGCTCTCTTTGTTTATTAAAACAAAACTTTTTCAGGGTCCTGGCCAGAATTCATTTTTATTTCTGTCTTGATTGTATCTGTATGCAAATGGTCCTAGCGCTCTTATACTGTCCCTTTTATTTGTAGTTTGCCGCAAGGTGTTTTGAAAATAGAGTAGGAAAATCGGAAGTCTAGCAGATTGAGGCGGAACTGAAAACGTTTAACTGGGGAGGGACTGCGTTCAGCTTACTGTATGCAAATTGTCATGGCATCTCTGTATTACCTGTGATTGATGTGAAGTGATAGACCTTAATCCATCAATTTCATTGTCAGAAAATTCCTGCTGTTAAACCTTAGCTGCTCCTTCAAAGCAAATATAGTTTGTTGCTGTATTTTTTTTAAAGAAACCGTAAAGTTAATAATTTTCATCTTGTTCCTTCTGAATGTAACTTCTAATACTGAAATATTTCAACAAACATAGCAGTATGGAAGTAACTGAAAGACAAGGCTTGGAATTTAAGTTGCAGTCCTCTTTTGCTAACAGCATCGCTGTCAATAAATCATAGCATGGCCTTCCAGTGAAAACACCAGTGTAAACCTCTACATCTAAGAGGAGAAAAAAGGTGTTTTAAAAAGCCCAGAACAGCTGACTGTGAAATTCATACAAGTTGTCTGCCTAAAGTGAGACAATGCAGCCCTGGCTGTTAACATCCCTATGTTCCCACTGAATGCCGTTGACGGTGCTTGGGGTAGCAGGGGAACAAAATCTGCATCCAGATTGCTGAAGATGTTATCCAAAAATGCAACAAAAAACCGTAACAGTGTGGTCTTTGCCACTTGGCTCAGAAGAGGGAATGAGAAGTTCTACAGTGCAGTCACCTGAACTTGTCTCACTTCGTGAAGGAAACTATGCCCAGCAATGGGGATCCCCACGTGCAGAAGCACTTGATAAATCTTTGCAATTTGCCTTGTATTGAGATGGTACAGAATGTGTCTATCTTTTCTTAAATTCTTAGTCCTAAACTTTGTATGTGTGGAGAGAGAGATGCTTCTTAAAAGTCAACATGTGCTGCGAGTATCAGTTAAAGAGAGTCTAAAGAGGTGGTAAATATTCAGAAGTTCTTGAAAAAGGTTCTGAAGGGACAAGGCTCACTGAGTAACCATGCCGTTGGCATCTCTGGCAAACCTGGCTGAATGTGTTAGATGCCATCAAAATGAAGTAGTACAAAACCAATCTTACAGCTTCTTAAAACATTTTGGAACAGCTTTGTACAATTGACCAAGTTAAAGGTGGAGTAGAAAGAAAACTTAGACTTATACTGTCAGCGAAGTTTCAACCTGTTCTTTAAATTTGAAATTCTACATTGATGCTCTAGAACACATAGGCAAAGGAGAACATGCCCTAATTCCATCAGGGTGGTAGAAAATTTTGGGGAAAAGAAGTCAAGATGGGAATATACAATAGCTCATTTCTGAGTATCTTCAGATCACTTAGAGCTCTGTCTGGTTTACCATAAAATAATATAATTTTAATTTCCAAACAGGTTTGGTCAAAAAAGTAAATAAAATTAGTTACAGAAAAACCAAGATTGGACAGGGAATTTCTATCTAAGCATAATTAATGGAATGGAACGATGGCAGTAGTCTATATATAGAATTGCTTTCTTCAGCTGGAATATTTTTGTTTTCTTTGAATAAATATGCTTGTGGATAAACCCTGTGTTTGCTTGTACATAGAGTTCATGAAACTTTCATGCATGTATGTGTACATACATATATCAGATATATTTCAGTAGCTTATTTTTAATATTATGATAACCAACATTCTAGCAGTCAGGGAGGGGATTTTTAATGAGTGACGAGCTCCCTGCTGAGGGCTTGGGTTTTTATTTTTCAAGGACATGAGAAGTCTAAAAGTTATTTCTGTTTTCACAAGTCATCGAAATAGCATCATTTGCTATTTTTTACTCTCTTTACTTACATCTAGTATTCAGTGTATGGTCACTGTGGCCTGTGTTGTTGTAACTAGACACAAGTGAATGTTTGGGGGATTTCTTTTTTTTTTTTTTTTGGG
>VFFE01007232.1:3847771-3985339 GCA_008921705.1 Burhinus oedicnemus | reverse complement strand
GCTGTTTAAAAAAAAAAAAAGGAAAAAAAAAAAAAAAAGGAAAGCCCTGATGCTGTGTCTCATGCTGTGTACTTAAAAAGAGGAAAAATACTATATTTGTGATCAAAAAGAGGAAACTTGAAATGTGCTGGTGTTTCTAATAAAAGCTGGTAAAACTGCTTGGATTGAAGAATGGTTCCACTTGGCTGGTGCCCGCTAGGATCAGCAAAGCCTGACACCCAGGGTTAAGGTAACTGCACTCAATCTCCCTAATACCTTTGAGTAGCGTCTGTTTTAAAAACATCAGCACCACTTCCGGATTTGTATAAGCCAAGTCCTGTGTGGAGCACAGAGAGGTGGCGTGGCTCTTGGGCTGCAGCTCGCTTGGGTTCCCACTCCTGGGGAAGAATGGAAAAAAAAACCTGACGGGAAGTAAATACCGGAATACTTTTAAGTACAACCTGAAGTATGTGGAGAGCACAGAGCAAGGGATAGATTTAGATCTGATAATCCCAGCTTGATGGAACAATTGTTTCAATAAAGAGCAGGTATTTTACTAGGGAGAGAGGGGAAGTGCAAAGCTGAAGTCAAACCTGAGGAGGGGCTGGGCTTGGTGTACAGCCTCTACATCAGGGGCGCTTCACTCTGGTCTCCTTTGTTGTTAGGAAATTCAGCATATTTGAAGACTGGACAGACATCTGATTTTTCAGGTCCTTGCCTGTGTTTTGATGGGGGAGGTATTGGCGATAAGGAACAGCCTCCTAGAAACATGAGAATTTCTAAGGCAAGAACACACTGGAGATTGGTGCAGGATCTTTGTCACCAGAGGGGGTGGCTAAGACCTTTGCCCCTTACTGAATTCTGGAGGGGAAGAAGGTGCTGAAATCTGAACAACTTGGTTCTCTGCGCTTCTTTTCTTCGCCTGTCCACCGCTCTCTCCTGCTGGCTATCCTGACTTCTACTAACACTGCTACCACAGCAGGCTGCAAGCATGTTTCTTCTTGCTGCAGACACACCAGCTGAGGTTCACCTTCTCGGTTGCTCATTGCTGTCCCACCAGAGATCTGTCCACAGCGCATGTGTAAGTGGTCCCTGCTCTGGTCTTCCACCTGGATGCGTGAGAGCAAAGGGGTGAGGGTCTGACCGCAGCAGTGGGCTGAGGAAGAGGAGCCCTCCTGCCAGGGGTGCAGCAGGTGAAAAAAAGCTGGGGACAGTAATCCTGTCAGTCACTGTGTCTGAAGCCAGAAGCGGTGTGTATCCACAGCTGTAGCAGCGTAACGTTCCTTCAAGTCGGTGGCTGTGTACAGCAGTAAGTGAAGGCAGTTAACAGCTTACAAGGTGATCTGGGTGTGCACCAGCTGCTTCTTCCAAAGCAAATTACTACAGCCCGTTTTTGCCGGCATGGTGAAGATCTAGCAGCCACTAAGGAGCCAGGGGAGCACCGCAGAGCATGCAGGTTGCTGTTCCGGGGGCCTTCCCTGCACTTCCTCTCCATGGCCGGGAACTTAAAATGGGGAACAGGGTGATCTCTGCCAGGGCAATGACTGAAGCCAGTCGGTGCCAACCGCTGGATAATCAGAATGAGCCCAGACAGAGGGGAGGATCTGTACCAGATCCCCTGCAGTCCCCAAGCCTTCTCTGCAGGAACACGCTTGGTGGCTAAGTGGTCAAAGCGGACCAAAGGCAGGAGGGTGACGCAGCGCGAGGTGAGGTAGGAGGAGGACTCTCGAGTGCTTCACAGCAGGTGCAAGAGCTCGGGTACAGTGTTGTGGCACAGCAGCGCTGAGGAGGGCCCTGAGGTCAATGGAGGTAGCAATGAACGCAGCAGGAGGAGGGAAGTGTTTGAAGCGGGCTCAGAACTCATTTTGGTTTTGGCTGCAGCAGAGGGAATCTCGAGGAGGGGCTGGGGTCGGTTCCCAATGGAAATGCAACCCAGCAGAAGGGTGGCGGAGTGATGCAAAGGCTCATCTGGGTTTGTTGCACCTAATCCGTAACATCCAGCATTGCACAAACCCCACTGCGTGCAGATCTCCGAAACAACATGCAGATCGGCGTGGTCCCAAGGATAAGTTGCAAGCAGGAGTGAATTGCACGCATAGCTTTTCCAGCCAGCTCCCCTGAGCCTGAAGATTACAAAGCTGTCTCTATTCGGTGGTCACGGTTCCCTCCTGAAGGCCCTCATCTCCTGTGTCTGGAAGTGGTTAGCACTCACTGAAACGAGACCTGCTCCATCTTTTATTTTTAGCTGTGGTGTTCATTGAGGCCAGGCTCTGCGCTCGCACACGTTCCAAATTCAGCTCTCAGCGGAGCAGTTTCTTTCCTCTGTCATCCCCACCTCATCCAAAGACTTTCTCCAATACCTCGACCCTTTAGGTCTTGATGATCTACGCTCACAGCAGCCCCAGGAGATGAGGCATTTCAGAGGACTGGGAAAATGAGATATTAAGCAATTTGCCCAAAGTCGAGCAGGGGAGCCTGGCCAAGGTGCAGCACACGGGGGCTTCCTCAGGGCTGCTCCCAGCCTGGCGCACCCTTTCCTTGGCCCTCAGCCCCCTCCGTGAGGAAGCTGGGAGAGATGCAGCGTGCCGAGCTCTGCCAGCTCTAATAGCTGAGCTCCTGCCGCAGCCTGTGGTGTGAAATGGGTTGCCTGCAGCAAATCCTGGGCCAGTAACTGTACAGTACCCTCATGGGTGTCTGTACCAGGAGAGGCGGGTGGTTTTGTAACCTGTGCCTGGCTTTCCATTGCTAACAAGTCCTCGGGGTAGAAGAAACATGGAAGGGATTTTAAACATCAAAATAGGAAAGGTTTGGTAGTGGTGTCCTGGACTTGGCGTCCAGTTATGAGCTCTGTCGCAAGATGTCGGAAAGCCCTGAAAACCCGGAGCAGAAAGGGCCCCTGGCACAGGCTAGGATCTGTTTTGCTGATGCTGAAGTGTGGCAAGCTGAGCTGAGCTGAGCAAGGAGGGACTTGGCGCGGAAATGCTGCAAGCCGGTGCCGAGGAAGGTGGTTTTCCTGGAGGAGCTTGGGCAGAGTGTCTCGTCCTGCAGTGCAAAACCTGCACGGGGACTTCTCCTGTGGCAGCTGGTAAGCTGGCACCAAACAGTGACTATGGCTGGTGGTGTCCGCAGGAAGGGAAATGTGGGAAAGGAGGAAAAGCTATTTCCCGGGTAGGAAAAGGCAGTGGAAGAGGCATGGAGGTGGTGTGCGATGGGTTGCACCCCTTGCCATGAGGATGGGGCCTATGGGTGCACCCAGGCCTAAGGCTTTGGGCTCTGCCATCAGGCCTGGAGGCTGAAGCTGGGCTCCCAGGGCTGCAGGTGAGGGGGAGCTGGGGACTCTGAGGGGCTTGGGGGCTCTGAGGGGAGAAAGGAGTCCCTGATGGTAGCGGAGGGGCTCTGAGGGGGGCGGGGGGGGCAGAGGGGAATTGGGGTCCTGAGGGGAACGGGGAACCCTAAGGGGAGCGTGGGGGCCGTGAGGGGACTGGGGGCCCTGAGGGGCGCAGGAGCCCTTGAAGGGACCGGGGGCCCTAAGGGGAGCGGGGGGGAGCCGTAAAGGGAGCGGAAGCCCCGCTGCGGCCTGCAGCGGGCTGTGGGGTGGGAGCGTGACGTGTGTGCGGGCGCGTGACGTGGCGGCCGCACGCGGGGTAGGCCCTCACGCTCCAGTTGCCGCGCGCGCCGCCCCCGTGACGCCATCGGCAGGCGCCGACGGTAGAACGGCGCGGCGTGAGGCGGGTGCGCGCGGCATGGCGGCGGCGGCGGCGGCGCGGCGGGGGCGGTGCCTGGTGGCTCTGCTGCGCCCCGGGGCCGGGAGGCGGGCCCCCGCAGGTGAGCCGGGGGTGGGCCCGGGGCGGGCGGCCTGAGGGGGCCTGCAGCACCGCCGGCTGCCGCGTTCCCTCGCCTCCCCGGGGCTGCTCTCGCCGCCGTGGGCGGGTGTCGCGTCCGTCGGGACACCACCACCACCACCCCCCCCCGGCCCGTGTGTGCACAAGCAGCCTGACCTCACCCCCGGCGGGCTCAGCCTGCAGGCGCGGAACGGGGGGACCATGGGCTGCCGCGGCGCCGGCCCGCCCGCCCGCGGAGCTGCTCGCCACGGCTCCGGCTCCTCTGGGCAACAGCAGCGCCAAACGCCCGGCCCCCCTCTTGGGAGGTGCCTTCCTGTAGGCTTATATAGGGTATATCGCGCTCGGGGTCATCTGCTGGCTCATGTAGGGTATATGAGCATGTAGTGATAGGACGAGGGGTAACAGATTCAAACTGCAGGAGGGAAGATTTAGATTAGATCTCAGGAAGAAATTTTTCACTCTGAGGGTGGTGAGACACTGGCCCAGGTTGCCCAGGGAAGCTGTGGCTGCCCCATCCCTGGAGGTGTTCAAGGCCAGGTTGGACGGGGCTTTGAGCAACCTGGTCTGGTGGGAGGTGTCCCTGCCCATGGCAGGGGGGTGGAACTAGGTGATCTTTAAGGTCCCTTCCAACCTAAACCATTCTGTTCTTCTATATAGCACGTTTGGGTTCATTTGCTGGCTCATATAGGGTGTGCAGCATGTTCAGGTCAGCTGGGGACTGGGAAGGGAGCAGAAGGCAATGGCCTCTCCGTTCCCTGGCCGTTTCAGTACTAGATCACCAGACAGATGAGCCTGAAGGGTCTGTGTGTCCCAGGGGCGAGCTCAAGATTTCACCTAAGAGACCTGAGGGCTGAGAACATCCAAACTCTGAGGTCTCGATTACGGGATATACTCTTATCAAGGCCATAGCACACCGGTCTGGAAGCATGCGTGTGAGTTGTCGCTAACGGAGGCATGGTGAGAACCATGTCCTCTGTGAGCAGCCCGTGCTGTGCTCAGTGTTTCCTTATCTGTTGTCTGGCTCCTAATCGACGGATTTGTAGGTTGTCAGTGTGGTCTGTGGTTTCCCTGTGGGTTTTGAAGAGAAAATGTGACAGAGGAAATTGTGTGACAAATAGGGTTGCTATCAGGGCCAGATTGTTAGATTTATTGTGTCGTCGAGTGTCACTTCGGTGTGTCTGGGCAATTCAGTTCTTCCAGAACGGAAATCCCCAGTGACTTGTTAGCATCCGTGTCTGAGAAAGAAGCAGTGTGCATCTCTTGGGTTAGATGTACTCCAGCAGAGTCAGAGTTTTGTTCTTTAACCTGTCATTCAGGTTGTTCAGGGGGAAAAAAAGTAGTGAGCAGAAGCTGTGTGGGGTGGAAATGAAGAGGGAGGAGCAGGAGGTGGTGTCCTTGCACTTGGATGTAGGTGGATATCCCTGGCTGCAGGGATAGCTGTCTCTTCCCTTCGGCCATACAAAGTTGGCAGCGTTTTCCCTTGGCTCTCGTAATGCCGAAGGCTGAAGCTGGTGCAGAGTTTTCTGGGAGATGCATTGGTGTGAGCGGATCAGTCGGGGGCTCTCTTCTCCCTAGATTCCTACAGGATCTGGTGCCCAGCTAGAGGGCCCTTTCTTCTAATGAAATCTGAGCTGGAAGCGTCTTACTGCTAGTGCTCTTTGCAAGAGCATCCTCAGGCTTGCGACTGCACAGCAATCAAGATATTACGGTAATTTCTGCTGACCTGAATTCTCCTCTTTGTTTTGAGCCACATACTGCTTTGTGCTCAATTTCCCACTCTAAATGTCGAACTGATGTTCGGCTTGGCTCACTGCAGTCCTTTTCCCAGAAGAGGCTGTGTTTCCTGGGGGGGTTTCGTTGGGTTTGGGCATCACTGAGGCATCCTGGCACCTGGATTGAAAGGAGCCCCTGAGACCGAGGGTCCTTCTCTTTTCTGCAGCGTGTTCCCCGTGTGCCAGGCCACTCTGTGGTCATACGCACAGGGTCAGTTAGGACTCAGAGAGAACTGGAAGCTGGAGAGTAATGCGAGTATCTGCCGTCTTTTATGGTGCAGGTGGGGCAGTGATGCAAATAGAAAGGTATGTGGACTGTGATAAAGCTCAGCATTTAATTAACTCGATATAAAAAGACCAAATTTGTCCCAGCACATCGCAGCGCTCAATGGGGGCAAGAGCCATTCCTTATTTGTCTCTTGGTCTTAGGAATTTGTTTCTCAGCCTCATTCTGAGTGTCACTTAACCTGTTAACTCAGCAGATACTTTCTTGAGAGCTTTTGTGTGCCAATAATTGTGGGTTTATATCCAGAATTGCTGGCAGCCTTTCCCCAGCTGGCCAGGCAAGGGCTCTGCAAGAGACAAATGGTCTGAAGATGCTACAGCTTGCATTTAATGAGGCTTGTCTCTACCTGGCACAGGATGGGATGTTAATTAAGGATTATAAGACCAAACATTACACAGATCCAAAAATAACTTCTGAATTGATGGGTGGTGATTTATTAGCGTGCTTTGGAGGTAGGGAGATACATCAAAAATTATAAATAGCTGTAGTTTCTAGAGTCAGCTAGTGTTTATCAGCTGAGGGGCTGACCCGTTTGTTGGCTCTGGGGCTTTGCTGCCTAGAGATCTGTTGATAGAAGTGGCCTTAAGGTTAGCATGGAGCTGCTGCTGATCTGCTTCTCTTTTGGATTCTGGAGCCAGGGAGGGAGCAAAATTCCCTCCTTTATTTCTGCTGCTTGGGAAGTGTGTGTGTGTGCATACGTACAAGTGCAGATTTTTCAGAGTATACTGCACCATCTAGCATAAAATGAGCATAGAGTATGTAAACCCTGTGTAAATACATAACTAAAATATGTAAACCCTGGGCTGTCTCTGGCCTCTGTGAAGCTCCATGAGCTGGACAGCCACGTGGTGAGTTCTCTGCTGCTCTCCGCTTCAGTCACCTGGGCTGTTTCCCTTGTTGCTTTCTCAGATGAGCTCAACAAAGGCAGTCGAATGAAAGATAAAGAATGATAAAGATGTCCTGTGATAATGCGGCAGAACTGTTTGTGACGCAGAGAGTGAACAGTTATGTGTGTAGGAGGTGTTCAGATGCATTAAGAACTATTTGTGGGCTCTTTAAGGGCAGAATGACTGGGGAGTAATTCAAGCTTCTGGCTGGAGAAGTAGATCTTGATTCAAAGCTTTCTGTGAGGAGGAGGAAGAATGAGGACTCACAGCCTCCTTGATCAGCTCCTGGGGATGAGGTGCAGGAGCCAGAAGCACTGTTAAAGCTCAGGGGTTTGTGTTCACCTGATCTGGAGTGAGTGAGAGCCCAGCCTGATGGTCTGGAGCAGCAAGACCTGTTCTCGATGACCGTATTGGCTGTACTACCTGCTTAGGTGTGCAGGAGGTTTGCAGAGCGGTGGTGAAGGGAGCCTGAGACCTCCCAAGATGAGCTAGAGGATGACAGGGGATGTTGGTGAAAAGGCTGGGATGGTGAGTTCACTCAAGGGCTGTGACAAGGTGGAGGACAGTTCAGGAGGAAACTGAGCTGTCCCAGCACGTTACCTGGACTGGAGAGCTGTGGATGGCCAAAGAAGCTGTTTCCTGGGAGGTCACAGGTGCGCTTTGGGGCTCTTAGCATACTAATGGTTCTCAGTTGGTTTTGTACACATTCATCTCAAGAAAGGACACCTTGAAAATGTGCCTCTTGCAGGCCTGGGGTGTAGGGTTTGCCTCCTTTCCTTGCTTGATGAAACAGCCTGCAAGCACGGAGGGAGCTGTAAGAACAGCCTGGGCTTGTCACTGCTTCCAGCTACTTTTGCTGCGTATCCAGATTCTCCCTGCTCTGCCCAGACCATCCTGGTCACTCCTCTGCCTCCCAAAACAGCCCTGTCCATTTATGTTCATTGTGAGGTTGGGGAAGGCCAAGTCACCACCTGCGCCCAGTGCAGCTGCATGTTCCTATCTGTACCCTCCGGGCTCTTACTCTGGCACAAACCAGTCTTGCTACAATTCAGAAATCGCACCGAGTAACTGGCTTTGGACAGAGCTCTGTAGTGCTGTAAATGGGATTTTTGTGGCCAGGTTTGGCTTTGTTTCTTCCTCTGACAGAGAGAATACTGTTTGGTTCACCTGGGCGCAATGGAAGGAGGAGAACAGGGAAGGCCAGTCCTTAATGGGGCTCGTGCCGTTTCCTGACTTGTCTCTCATTTTCCCTGCTGATTACTTTGTTGACTAGTGGCTTTGTTGCTGCATGTGCTGCTTACACCAGAGCTGGCTTTGTTGGAGGTTGTAATCCCTGTGCTCTGTTAACTCTGCTCGGACACTCAAGAGCCAAATATCTATTGCTATAAAGTAACTGCTCAGCTGGCTGACAGGGGTCAAACAGGGCTGGCTGGTGGTGTTACTAGATATGGGAGTGAGCTTGTTCTAAAGGAGCTGGTTACTGTCAGCAGGATGAAAGTGAGCAGGAGGACATAGATTTTGGTGTCTAGAGCCCTGCCTGATGGTAAGTGTTAGTACAGCATCCAGAGAAGCTGCGTGTGCAGCAGAGGCATCTTCTGGAGGTACAGGCTGCCTTGCTTGCACTGGGGTTTTACATTTTCATTGGCAGCAACGTGGGAGTTGAAATGTTCCCTGTTGTCTTCAGCTTGGCCAGGTAACAGCAATGAAAGCTGCAGACTGCCTCTTCCTCACTGGTTAATTCATTGTGAAAGCTTCTTGTTGTCATCTTCTGGCTAGAATTTTAATTCAGAAGGGACACTCTAAAGTAGCAACTTGGCCCTTCTTATGCAATGAAGGCAATGCCAGAGGGAAACGGTGGGTGTTTGATTGCGAGGGAGCTTCAGTCTTGCTCGGACAGTGTAACTCCCCACAGGACTGCTTAAGTGGGACCTTTAGAGTGCTCCTGTTGCTGCTGCTACTTGTGATGTATACTGAAATATCTTCAATTCTGTCTTCTAGCAAAAGGAGCAGCATGTCTCCAAAGACAAATACTCCATCATTGGAGCATCCGGTACAACATTCCTGCCACCAGCATTTCTGCTGTCCGGACATACAGCACGCAAACAGCAGAGAACAAGGAAGAAGAGCCCCTGCACACCATCATCAGCAACACAGAGAATGTGAAAGGTGGGCACAGACATAGGTGTCTTGTGGGAGCACTCTTGGGGTGCAGGCAGACCTGGAACAAGGTCTGGGGCAGCTCTACCCTGACTATGAGGGTGAGCCCTCTGCAGAAGTGTTTCTGGTGCTGGAGGAGGTGCAGGTGTTGATCATCACATCCTAGCCAGCAGACTACAGTTTGAATCTATATTGCACCATCAACTCCACAAAACTGGAACGTGTAAATCAGAACAGCCTTTACTGAGAAATGAGGCCACCAAGACTGGGAAGAAGTTGCATCTGTGGGCTTAGCCATGCAACTGATCGTCATGCGTACATGTAGAGACTCTGTAGGCACTGGAATTTGCCTAAAAAAGAGACTTTTTGTCCCAGAAGCAAGCTGTGCCTGTCCAGGTCGTTGCTGTGGATCATGGAGGTCTAATGAGAATCCTCCTTTCAACCTTTTAGTTAGAATGAATTGCTTTGCACATCTCCAGAGAGAGGTGCTTTAAAGCAAACTAACATGAATTATTCGAGCACAGAAATAGCATCTTAACTCAGTGCTCCCGTGGGTTTTCTGGCAGGTACTTTTGAGACTGCCAGGCTGTGAAGCCCCCAGTGGGGTTGATGCACTGCTCCTGCTGCTGTCCACACCCCGGCTTCACCCCTGTCACTGGGGAATGTAGGTCCTTGCCAGCAAGGCATGGCAGAGGTGATGTGTGACCCATGGCTTCCCCCATGTTGCTTCAGGATTCTCTAATGCCTCTAGCAGGAGAAATGCTATTTTTAAAATGCCAAGGATGGTCTTTCAACTGAGGTGTGCTGTTGTGTTATTCTTTCTGAGGAAAATTCTCTTTCTGGGCACAGCTTCCTACCTGCATAGGTGGCTGTACGTATGCACTCCCTTGCCTGCTCCACAGAGACATTTGAGAATCTGCCCTTTTCTGCTGAAGGCTCTGAGTATTGTTTGGGCATGAGAAATGCTACCTGGCTGTAGAAGCTCTTGGAGCAGGGCGTGTGCCGGTCGTTCCC
This sequence comes from Burhinus oedicnemus, assembly GCA_008921705.1. Taxonomy (NCBI): domain Eukaryota; kingdom Metazoa; phylum Chordata; class Aves; order Charadriiformes; family Burhinidae; genus Burhinus; species Burhinus oedicnemus. The sequence goes on along the minus strand of VFFE01007232.1, from coordinate 3,975,402 downwards.
TTGAAAATTGAGTCAAGGAAGAGTATGGAAGGCAGGCTATAAACCATGGGAGGCACTTGAGAGAGCGGTTAGGGACTGCATGGAGCCACACATTAGGAGCAAGGGCAACCACCTTTTACTTCTTGTTTACTGATTGCTCTGCCACTCAGACGTGGTGACCACTGTGCCAGTACTGCAGGCTTTGACTGCCTTGAGGTTTGTGTGCAAGGGGCTGAGGTGCAGAGGCCAAGCGTCTGCTTGGCAAAGCATGCTGCCTCATAGGGGTGTTTAAACAACACCTTTGTTGTCATCTTGTTGGAGGGACACAGCTACCTGTATCCCATCCTGCTTCAGGCCTTCACTCCCGGGAAGCTGAAGCACGTGGTAAGACTGCAGTTTTTCCTTCCTTCGTAAGAGGACCATGGTGAAGTGCCTTAAAGGTGTGTTTGTGATTTTATTCAAGGTGCAGCTTCTAAACATGAATTTCGGGCTGAAACGAAGAAACTGCTGGACATTGTTGCCCGTTCCTTGTACTCAGAGAAGGAGGTAAGGAACCCGCTACTTGCTGGTAGATTTTCTGTTGGCAAAGCCCTGTCTCCGGGCAAGGGGTACAGCCGAAACAGTATTGCTGAGAGAATGCCTGCTCAGTTTCCCAGCAAGTCCTGTGCTCTTCACATGGCATGCTTTCTTGAATGTTTTCTTAACACACCTTGAAAATGTGTTTTCAAAACAATTTGTAAGTATGACCAGGTGACTCTGTGAGCCTCAGACCCTCCGCACTTTAATATCGAGTTGAGACAAACTGTTCTCCTGGCAGATAATGGGGAAACGCAGTTCTTTTTCTAGTGAGCTGGGAATTAGTTTTTGAATAGGCAGTGAGTTCCCAGGACTCTGGGAGTCCCAGGCAGTGGATGAGGCCAGGCTGCAGTGTCAGGTTGTGTCTCGTCCCCAGGTATTTATCCGGGAGTTGATCTCCAATGGCAGTGATGCGCTGGAGAAACTGCGTCATCGGCTGATGGCAGAAGGAAAGGCCTTGCCAGAGATGGAGATCCATCTGCAGACGGACAGTGGAAAAGGAACCGTCACGATCCAGGTACCTCCCTTTGGTAACAGGAGTGTTATTCCTTGCTGCTCTCATCACTAGTCTGTCCCGTGAAGGATCAGTGGAAGCTGAGTGGCAGCACAGTCCCATGGATACCCTACCCTGCCTGACGAAGTGTCTTGTCTTCAGCTGAACTCTGGTTCATGAGGCTGTAACCTCAGGATTTGATGAGAAACCACCAATTTATCTGCTTCCCACTTGCCCCCGTAGGAAAATTAGCTGCTCCTTCCTTCCCTATTAGGAACTGCCAGTAGCTTTTCTCCCAGTACCTTGTCTGGTGCACTACTCAGGTTGTGTGTTCATTTCTCAGTAGTGGAAAAGTTTGGTGTCTGGTTTCATCCTGACCTTTGAGAAGGAATTCTGTCACGTCCTTAAGTCAGAGCTGTTATGTGGTAGCTCGCAGACCTTCCCTCTCACCTCAGTCACTGAGACATGCTGGGGTGGTGAGAAGAACCTCCCATTGTGTCTCTGTTTCTTCCTACTCCAGGACAGGCCAAGTCCAGCTGATGCTGAGGTTTTGCCCTGACCTACAGATGGGACTGTAGATTGCAGCAGTACCATAGCACTTGTCAATCCTCCTTTCTGCAGTCCTGGTTTGGATTGTTCCCTACTGATGACAAAAGGCTTAGCAGGAGGGGGGTGATCGGTGTAAGCATGCTCACCTGTGGGACTCAGTGTGGCGAGGGAAGGTGGAGCTGGTCCTTCTCTCTCTGCTTTGATTGCTCATGTTAGTAGCTGTTGTCCAGGGTGAAAGGCTGAGGTTCAGTTTTGGTGTTTTCTTGGCAAAGTTCTTAACACAAAGAAGGCAAACTAGTAACTTTCTTCGTGGACCAGTGTCTGCTGTGAGATTGTACCTGTGGACTATTCTCAGGAGAGCAGAGAATGAGGCAGGCAGCAGTGTGTGAGTGAAGCCTGACTATAGCGGGTCCAGAGGATATGTGGCACATGATCTGATATTTTTCACGTGGGACAAAAGCACTTGCTGTTGGAGGGTGCTCAGTTATTTTATACTTCTGTTTCTCAGCAGAACAAGCAGCTGCGGTTGCCATGGGGAAGTTAGTGATCGTCAGTGGGCAACACAATCATCAACCCAAAGATTCTCAAACCGTAATGCAGAGGCTTTGCTATTCCTATCGCACCTGACTACTGCATTTTTCTGACTGTGGTGTAACACTGATTCTTTAATGAGCTCTCGTTTAGCCCCAAGTAGGGTGTCATTCCTGCCTGCTTTCCCTTTTGAGGTCATAGTGGACAACGTAGCTTCTGAACCCATCAAGACATTCTTACAACTCATGCCCTGTAACTGTGGAAGCTGTCCCCTTCTTTGGCAGTTTGGTTAAGAGACCTGCTTGCCCACCTTGCAGATAGGGTGCATTTGACATCATACCCAGTTAGATGTGTTAGGGATTTGTCTTTTTATAACCCCCTACCTGGCTGCCTGTGCATCTCTAATGCGACTAAATGAGTCTTAACTAGGAGGCTTTTAACTGCAGCAATACTGCACTCTGAGAAGGGAGAGAGAACAGCGCTACTCCAATCTCTTTTAATAGGTTTGCCTTCTCAGTAGTGCCTAAAGCTCCTTACCTCCAGTGAAGGGTTTATTTATAACCTCTTGAAAAAACATATTGCCTATAACAATTATTTTGAACAAGCCTCATTAAGAACATTCCCCCGCCTTTCAGGAATGCAAAGGTGCAAAAAAACCTGCAAGGGTTGAGGCAGAGATGGACCTGCCTCTTAGTCGCTGTTTTGTTTTCTGTGCTCACTAGGACCCACCAAAACAGAAGCAGAACGTTCCTCATGTGTGATCTGTAGCAGTGGTCATCCCACTTTTTTCTAGGAAGGTCCTGTTGTCTCACTCTGACCCCTAGGTCCCTGTCCTCAGCTCTTCAGGCTGCTTTTGGCCCCTGGATCTGCTGGATTCCTCCCCTTCCAAGCCCTATAGCATCTCTTCATGTCTCACCAGTTGAGAAAAGGCAGGTCTGTAACATGTAGTGGCCTCTGTTACAGGCACGTTCCTGGGGCAGATTATCTAGCTACGGTAAAGGACTATGTTCATCTCTGTTAAGTGACTGCAGTTCTGCTTACTTCTCTGCCAAGACTGAATTTCAGTCGTAAGCTTAGAAACACTCAGAATTTTAATATGATGTCCTCATTCAGGGATATCCTACCTAAGCATTGCCAAGTGTTACATCTGCTAAGAGGGAAACGTTCCCTGTCTAGTCCACTGGATTACACCACCTCAGTTCCTTCACCAAAGTCCTGTTGTTTTAGCAAATTCCACGGTTTCCTCCACCTCTTTGAACACCACCTCATTCTTTTTCTAGGACAGCTCCATCTGGTAGCAGCCACAGTTTGCAAGGTCAGATCTCTGAAGAAAATCCACTTGAAAACCTTAGGGGTGTGTTTTCAATGAGGACAGATCTGCAGAGCTCTGCAGTTCTGCGTGCTAAGGCTTTACAGACATGTTTTTGGACCCTTTGAGGTGGGAACAGAGAACCCCTTACAGACCTCAAAGCCCTGTGACCACAGAGCTCTCCTTCAACACCTGCCCGAGGCTCGCCGGGGCTGTCTGGGGACAGGCGCCTGGCTGTGGGGCAGTCGGTGTTGCTGCGTGGCTCTGCCGTACTGCTGTGTCTGCTGGTAACCCTGTGTTTGTGTGAGCTTGGGGGCTGGAGCTGTTCTTGTTGCTGATGCTTAATCTGGAGCTAGGACAGCACTAGCAGTTTAGAGGAAATTGTTTGAAATGTTTACAGAGCTAATAGCTGCTGCTGCTGGGCGAGGGAGTGTGACTGCTATTTTAACATGGGTAAGCAGCATAATTGCTGCCAGAGCTTGGGCTGCTCAGTTGTCTTTACTGTGCTTTCTTCTCACTGTTGCCGTCATACAAAATCAGTGCCTGTGAAGCCACAAAATAACAAGTTTGCTGTGTTTGGGAGGAGTTAAAATGACTGCAAGCACCACTCCTCCCTGCAACAGCTGCCTGTATCACCGAGCAGGTCTCTCCCGGCTTACGAGTTACAAACAGTCTGCAACAAGGACTGGGCTGTCCTGAGGCTCTCATAAGGATGTTTGGGCTTTAGTAGTTCAACGCAGGTGCACCCTCGTGTCCAACAAAGCTTGGTGCAGGTGGGGAGCTGGCCCCCCTCCATGCTGGGTCATGTACTGGCAGCCACCCTGTGCTAGCAGGCTGCAGCAGAGAGAGGGTTATGTCCTTAGCTGCGTGCAGCATTGCAGCACCCGTCTACCGCTTGGGCTTGAGGAAGCGGGGGAGCAGGAGGTGGACAATAACGCAGGTAGAGATGGAGGGGTAAAGCTGGCTGTACTTGGACAAGCCTCCATTGGAATTAAGCTCACAGAAATGTGCCACTGATTGCAGGGGTGGGTGAGAGCTTCCAGTTCTTGCATCATCTTTAACAAATAAGCAAGGGAACTGGAAATATAAATGCCTCTCAAATAACCTGCGGCCTAGGGAAGGAAGTGCAGAATCTTTTCTTCCTCTTCATGCTAGAGTAAGAGCATGTCTCATTTAGAAATGGGAAATTCAAAGTCGATAAAAGGAAGTACTTTCCTGAACAGTGAGCATTTACACCTGGATGGGTGGAGGCTGAGCCTGTAGCAATGCTCGGCATTGTTGAAAATAATGTTAACAGAGGGTATTGGAAAGGAAAAGAAACCTCAGGCTCTCTGCTTTGGACAGCCTCCATGTACTAGGCCAAAATTACCTTCTATCTGTATGCACCAGTTTTATTGTGCCTTTTCTTCCGTTCCTGGCTGCTGCGGATGCCATATTGGTTCTAAACCCACACAGTGCTCCAGTGCAGCTGCTGTCCTGGTCTTGTGAATTTTAAGTCTCTTTAAGCAAGGTATTTAAATAACAGGGGGGACACTCGCTAATCAGACATTTTGGGATTTTATTGCTTTATCGGTTGGTGAAAGCAGCATGTCCTTATTTTATAATGTAGTCAGTGTTCTTCTGATGCCCCGTTGAGATTTTGCACGGAAATGTTTCAAGTGTTCGTTTTGCAACATGGCAAAATGAAAGGCACAGTAGCTCAGATATGTATCTCTAACTGCAAGCATTCTTTCAGATGCAGCTGTGGCAGAGGCCGCAGTTAATGGTTAGTTAATGGACTGTTTGGTCTAATGAGGCTCTGCAATACCTTAAATTGGACTTAGGTAATGAGCAAAGATGTTACATTACCTAGGTTCTTGTTTACCAGCTAAACTAAGCAATTTGTTGATTTAAACTATATTTGTTGCTGTAATTATGTGCAGTTTGTTTCTGCTTTACCAAAAAGTATGATATGAATACAAGAGCTGTGGACTGACTGATTTGATGAGACAGATAGTGGAGCCAAAGGTGTTCATTTACCCCTCAGTCAAGGAAGACGAGGGTCCTCGGGGCTGCAGAGCAAACAGAGGATGTCATGGTACCCTGAGGTACTGCATGCCAAGCAGTTATCCAGCCATCGTTATGCGGAACGGTCTCTGCTCGCAAACGTCCAGCACCCATGCCACAAACGTTAGAACAAAGTGCAGAGAAAGCACAGAGGTCCTGTGCAATTCAACAGCAGGCTTTGTATCTGGGAGGTCTCCACACACAAAAAAGTGCTAAAAGCAGTGTTCAGCTGCTGTCTCTTCAGGGCAAATGTTACTTAGTTTAGAAGTGTAGTTCAACACGTGGCCATAGAGCTCCTCATAGTCCCTCAGAAGGTGGGGTGAAGGTCTGTAGCCTGCTGTGTTATCCTGCAGAGGGACCGGGCTGTAGTGGGAATGGTTCAGGAGAGGCTGTTTACTCTGCACCCTAAGAAGTCCCAGAAGGGAAATTCAACCAGGTGAGTAGGTTGTTTTGTTGAGTAACAGAAGGGCTTCTGTAATTAACCTTCAGCTAATGACGTGTCAGCACACTGAACTCCGTTTCGTGGTATACACTGGTTGGTTTCTCCAAGCTGTGGAGTAGCATTTGGCACTTTGAACTCTGAACATACCCCTTACGTCTTGTACTTTGTGAAGTCCCATGTACGATTTGCTTTGTGCTTTTACGAATAACTCTGCTGTGGCTGTTTTCAGCCTCATAAAACTTTTCTTGCAGACTGGAGGGAGGGCTTAAAACTGTCTGCAGGGCAAGGAAAGTTGTAATGTTGATGGTGGAGCAATGGCAGTCCTTGCATTTATGCTGGCCGATGGCAGGTAGAAAGTGTTTGCAGAGGGTTGTGGGATGACATGCTGGTTCCTGGTGAAGATGCCTGGAGGCCGAGCAGCAGCCTGTGCAGCACGGAGCACTGTGAGAAGGGCAGTGGAAGTCCCGCCACCTCCTTGGATTTCATGGAGCTAGTGCTGCCAGCGCTTACATCGGCCCAGCCCGAGGCAGGCTCTTCACGGGCAGGTTTATTTGCTTCCCATTGCTGAAGAGGGCCTGCTCTGAAGAAGCCGAGCTCCTGTCTCTCTGCCGCTACTTTATTGCCCATTCCCTGGAGCAGCACCATCTGGTGAAGGGAGCTGAGAAGCGCAGTGCGAAGGCCAGCCACCGGAAACGCCAACGCTGCAAGAAGCAGTTTGAATCTTGATGGCGTTTTCATCGTAATCTGCCCAGGTGTTTTCCTGCAGTAGGAAATGTCTGCTTTGCCACAATCTTCAGCCAGGCACCAAAAAGGACACTTTCTGTTTCCCCTGTTCACGGCTCGGCGCTGTTGGAAGAGCAGACTGTTTTGAGCTGTGCTCTCTTTGTTCATTGCCATTCACCCTCATCAAACTAGTCTCCAGGAATTGTCATTAAGCATTTTGCAATAAGTTTGGCATGGAGTTCAGAATTCAATAGTCAAATAAATTCATGGGGTAGGGATATTTTTTTTTTTTTACCATGCTGGAATTTGGGAATGACATGCTGTGCTATAAATAGGAGTGGATCAGAGGAATTAAGAGTTCTGTTCAGGGTCTGGCACGAACAAAACCTGAACCAGATGCTGAAAACTTTTCTTTCTGGCTTTTTCTTCCCTGGGGGAAGGGACTATGTCAGATTCCTGAGGTTTTGCCATACCCTGTTTGTTTTTCCTGGCTTTTCATCTCCCACTGTTGAGATCTTACTGGGCATCATCCCTCTTCTCAGCCAAGACAACTGACTGGCCTTACCATATTTAATCAAGTGGAAGGTGTTGCTGTGCCATGACTTGTGGGGACACAGAAAAATGTCTTACCCACATGGTACCTCGGTAACCTCAAAAGTTGACCACAGTGTGATCCTTCAGTGGGGTTAAACACTGTATTAAAAAAATATGTACTGATGTGAACTTACTTTGCTAGTAAATGCCCCACATGGGTGGTAGAGGTGTGCTGTGCCAGAATTCACTCTGGCATCTCACCTCCAAGCCATCTAGCAGCAGCCGCCAATTCCACTCCAGCTCATTTTGCTGACTTTTCTGGATGGTGCTGCTGAAGGGTCTGCTGTTTGAGAGGTGTGCGCTAACACCAGGGAGTTGTTTATCTGCATGCAGGAGTGCAAATCTGGATTAAACTGGGAAAGACAACAAGCCATGTACCTTCAAAGCCTCGACAGAGCACCATGAGGTGTGGCCAGTGTGCTGTATTTCCAGCTGGGGTTCGTGCTGTGTTCCCACGGGCACTGCAATACCCAGCTGTCGGGGACCTGGACACTGACAGCTTCATACTCGAGTCTTGTGGAGCACAATGTGAGGGGAAGAGGAGGAAGGAAAAGACAGACAGTAGATGGAGATCAACGAATGCAGTGCTTGTAGACAAGGGTCTGTGTTACCTGACAGTTAAGGGATTCACTGCTGTGCCGCTGGTTTCTGGTGTGAGGGCGTCAGTTTGGCATCTGCAGATTGGAAATAAGCTGCTTCTCACTGGTCCTCAACAACCTTTGGATCTGTTCAGGAATGGAAACTGTCTCTGTAGTGCATGGCACCTAGCACAGCGAGGCTGTGACTGAGTTGAGATCTCTTTCCAGCACTGTCATCCTGTGCATTTTTAGAGGGGTGTAGAAACTAGCCTGTCTTGGCATGGTTTTGGTTTCTCTTGATAAAAGGCTTGAGTGTGAACTTTCTGGTAGTTTATAGCCACAAGGCAGCTGTGGCTGCCCCTTGGAGCTGTGTGCAGTCCACTGTCCTGACTGGTTGCAGGTGGAGTCACAGCTGGAAGTCTGCTGTTGCATTTGCTGGTCAGCTGGCTGGGAGAGAGTGGGAGTCAGAGGCAGAAGTTGCTCGGGTGCTAGTTGCTAAAGTGGTGCTTCGTTACTGATGTTTGAGCTACAATTGCTGTTTCTTTTCAGGACACAGGTATTGGGATGACCCAGGAGGAGCTGGTTTCGAACCTCGGTACCATCGCTCGATCAGGCTCAAAGGTAACTTGGGCTGAGGCACGCCTTCTCCCCCCTTAGAAAAGTCTTCTCCAATTACAGCCACTTTTGTTCTCCCAGTAATTACTCATTCCATTCTGTCCCTTGGCCCCCAGCCCAGCTGTGAAATTACACCCTCTTGGAAGGTGAAACCTATCTGTGGAGTCTTCTAGCTCCTAATGGTGTCTGCTGCATGCCATGGAAGGCCCGTGGTGCCCAAGCAGCGCTAATGGGCCCTGTGTGTAATGCTGCTGCACCTGGCTGCCCTCACTCCCAAACGCAAATGCCTTCCTCCCCATGCCGTTGTTATGGAGGGGCGCATGCTCACTCGGCATTCACCCTGTGTCCAGGAGGGCAGCTCTGTGTCCTCATGCTGGCAAGTTGTTATATACATATACCTGTTTTTTTTCTTCATCTCTGGAGTCACCATTTTAAGGCTTTGTGCTCCTGATTGACTGAGCCCTCACTTGTTTTCCTTCACTGCTAGTGGCAGTGAGTATTGCCCTAAGCAATGCTCCCCTTTTCCAGAGATGCAGTCCCTGTGGGAGAAACCCTTTTCCTTGGGCACCATCCTCAGACCGCTGATGCAGAAGTGTGGGATGAGGGTGCTGAACCTGGCATAGGGCTGGATCAGTGCACGAGGAGCCCAGGATTGCAGCCTCCCCATGGTACCTGAAGTCACCATGTGCTGTTTGATGTCTCTTTTGTTCCTCCAGGCTTTTCTAGATGCTCTGCAGAGCCAAGCTGAAGCCAGTAGTAAAATCATCGGCCAGTTTGGAGTGGGTTTCTACTCAGCCTTCATGGTGGCCAATAAAGTGGAGGTGTTCTCACAGTCTGCAGAGCCAGGGAGCCCAGGCTACCACTGGTGTTCAGATGGGTATGGCCGCAGAATGGGATGGAAACGTGGTGGGGCCGTGTCCAGACCAGGCACGGACTAAAAGCTGTGCAAAACAAGACAGGGCTTGTGTGGTCTTTTCATGACCAGGCTTACTGGTTTAGATCCTGCTCAGATTATACATGGCAGCAAAGTGTGGACAAATGTGCCAGGTTGAAAACTACAGGGACAAACTTGCTTTGTCAGAGCAGGTGTGTTGTGGACAAAGAGAGTACCTGCCTCTCCTGTTCCTTCCCTGCTGGCAGGCAATCATCTTAGCAGTACCCCAGACTGGAGAGACAAATTTAATCTCTTTGGTCTAGTTGTTCCCTGGGTTTTTGCTTGAGAGCACCCACAGTAGGCAGGGCTCATGCAGTGCTGTGGCTCTGTAGGTATGTGTCTTCTGTGGGTCAGGTCTGTGTGCTTTTAGCTTGAAGTTGCAAACATCTGTAATGGCAAAGCTGTGGACTGCTGGACCATGTTGAAATTGGAGCTCCTGGGGGTGAAAAGCTCTGCATCCCCTTAAAATCTCCTAGGAATAAAGTATTTACTAAGTTATTTAAAGTCTTGAAAAAAACATCTTGTAACTGAAACATCAGACTGTCTTGGGCTGCAGGCAAGCTGCTGTATACTGCAATCTGTACTGCCATACACATTGAACGCTTCTCTGTCATCGCTGCTGGCTGTCTCTCCGCTGGGTCAGTGCTCTCACCAGTGGTTGATCCCCACATGGCATTCACTTAGCAGTAGGGTAGGAATGGTCATGCAGAACGGGCTGTCTTCAGCAGAGCACAGCTGCTTTTCATTGTAACCAGTTACTGCATACTCCAGCAGAGATATGATTGAGGGCCCACAAACAAGTCAGAGTTGTCAAGGGAGAAGGCAGGTGCTGCGTGTTGCAGTCACTGTAGGAAATCTAGCAGAGGAGTTGAAGGCTGGGCCCACACAACCTGAAGTTTGTTTGAAGTTTGTTTCCTTTTCAGTAGAGGCTTCTGGTGTCTTTGCAGAGTAGTGTGTGCTGGGCCTGGAGTCTCTGTAGGGAAGACAGCCACATGTTTTGGGAGCACTTCTCAGAGGCGCGGAGAGCATTCAGGCATTCAAGATTTTTTGCGTTTTCATCTTGGTGCTGAAGTGCTGTGTGTGGTCTTAGTTTAATAAAACATTTTAATGGCCCATCATGGATGTATCTAAGGCACAAGCTGACACGGGGTCTGTTTCTAATCCTAGTTCAGGAATGTTTGAGATTGCAGAAGCATCTGGTGTCAGAACCGGGACTAAGATTATTATACATCTCAGAGAAGACTGCAAGGAGTTTGCAAACGAAGACCGAGTCAAGGGTGAGTGGAGAAGGGAAGTGCTGTTGCCTGCTGAGGGGCTGTGTGAAGTCTGTTGCCACCCCTTGGGCGGGAGGTGAATTTACAGCTGTTTTCCTCTCTTGCAACACCTTTCACCTGCTGTTTCTGAGGAAATTCTTACTGTGTCATTTTCACAAACATGACTCTTCTGTGTCTTCTTTCCATTCCAGAGGTGGTGACAAAATACAGCAACTTCATCAGCTTCCCACTGTATCTTAATGGGAGAAGAATTAACACATTACAGGTGAGCAGGAGGGCCACAGGCAGGTCACTTGTGGAGATGAACCATTGTAATCCTCCACTGGAGACAGGAAACAGCATAAAGCTGCTGCCGTCCCTGGAAATCAGGGGAGGATTGTCTGGGATATCACACACCCTGTAGTGAGTGATCAGTTAATTAGAACAAAAGGAGACAACCCATCAGAAGTCATGCCTGGAACTGCTTGTTTGCATTTGCTGGAGATCATTCTTGCAGATTAGCGAAGCGGGTTTTATTTATAGTTATCTTCTGGATATTCCCTTAATCAGAACTATTATTTCAGTGCTTTATAATACTTATTCTAACTGCTTAAGCCAGGTGACATGTTAGTGATGTAGGGATTGCTCATATTGCTGGTGCGCTGACACCTCTTGCTGCAGGTCTCTGTGTCCTCCAGCATGGGATGGCCAGTGCCAGTGAGTGGTTGGTTTTCTTAGTGGCTCAGCTGATAAACTGGTTTTCTTCACAGCTCCTAGCTGAGCACTGCTTGATGCTGGCATTTTCTGACCACTTGAAATTATATTGCAGCCAGATCCATTTTAGTCAGAAGTTCTTGGCCCAATTGCAGGAATCACCTAGGTGAAATTAATTATCTTTAAAACAAAAATCTATGAATCATTTCCAGCATCTCCTTTTCTGTTTTTTTAAAGCTTCCTCACCTAAGAGAGCAGGTAGAGAGAGTGTGTGTAGGTTTTTTTTGTTTCCTGGAATGTAGCACTGAATGCACAAGACTTTCAAGACTGTACTTACTTATTTTAACATGTTAATTTATCTAAGGTTCTGTAATTGGTGTCATTAGTCACTGATATTCATTTGGATTCCTGCATAATAGTATTTCTGTTCCAAAGGCTTTATAGCTGTTTCCCTTAAATTACAAAACCAGAAATAGATTTAGACAGCTGTTTGCTCTTTCTACCTGACAATCAATAGAACAGACTCCCTAGAGAAGAGCTGTACTAGAGCAAGGGGTGAAATGCCCTTAATAGAGTCATGTACTTTTATCTTCTTATCAGAAAGTGTGTTTTCCCTTGGGATACAGCAACAGCTTTATTCTCATTATGCTCCCATTTCAGGCCTTTTCTTTATCCAGGATCTTGTTTTTTGCATTTTTCTACACATCAACATCAGTTCACTGTAAACAGAGCCATAGTTAGATCCCTGGTGTGGATTTTCCTAGATAAGCTCTTGAATGCTTGCCATGTAGCTGACAACGTGGAGTTAGAGGCTTTTCCAGTCTAACTGTGATAACCGTAGCTACAAGTAAGCCTCTGGGAAAGCAGCACTTTACCTAACAACAGCTGCTGTAAAGCACCTTCATACCCACCTGAGTCCGTAATCCTACCTGTGATCCTGCAAACCCTCCAGGACACTTGTGTGTGCTGAAAATGTTATGAAGCCACTTGTGGAACAAGCCTCAAGGCAGAAGAAGCTTTAAGGAGTATAGCAGCATGGCAGGGCTGCCAGAGCCCTGAATCCCTTGGAACGGTAGGTGGAGGGTGGGCTGGGTGTTTGTATTGCCCCCATTGATTGCTCCTGTCACTCATTAGGGCTCGAGTAGAATAGAGTGGCAGTGAGTGTGGTGGGTTTCACCCGGCTGGAAACACGAGATTCTTAGTTAAGTCCCCATGCTTGTTAAATGGGCAGAACCTCCCACCTCTTTGCTAGATGCTAGCCTTTTGCTGAGGCGCTGAAAACTTAAATATGGTGTGAGCATGGGCTGAATGCTTAAGAAAGCGTTGCAGGGTTTAGAGCAGCAGCAGGTGGAAAGCATGGCCATGGGAAGGACCTGGTCTGGAGCTCATGACTTTAACTCGCATGTTGATGCGTGAAACAGTACTGCTGAAGCACTTTCTGACCCTGCAGCAGGGGTGGCTGAGTGGTTCACAAAGGATCTCCTAAATTGCTCCAAATCAGCAGAAGGCAGGCAATCCAGGAGTTGCTTCACAAGTGCTCAGCTGACCTTGTGGTGGGATAGTGGCCTCCATCAGGGAGGCAGGCCAGTTGCAACAGACCAGCTTAAATTTTTGATTTTCTTTTGCTTGCTGGTCAGGCCTTGAGATATTTGACCACTACTGCCAGTCTGCCAAGCTGTGATAACTGTCCAGGATGCTCTTGGCCATTAGCAGGTGTGAGGCAATGGATGTTAGCCAAATCGCTTCTGTTTTGGGCTGAACGAAGCTGCCGTATATATGTTGCAGGGCAAGAGCACCTCTATGGGAGGTGATCCGAGATCGGTTGAAGGGCAATAATTTGTTACTCTGTGATAATGTGCCTTAACCATAATACATGCCACTGCCCTCAGGCTGTGCAGAGGAGTCTGTCTGCTTGAAAGATTGTATTTCCTTGCTCCAGTGCCCTGGAGGGAAAGCGTAACTCTGGAAGAAGAGCCCTGCGATGAGGCCGCTGGTCTTGAGAGCTGATGGGAACTCATCTCCCTGCTCCTCCACAGGCACTCTGGATGCTGGACCCCAAGGACATCGGCGAGTGGCAGCACGAGGAGTTCTACCGCTTCATAGCACAGGCTTATGACAAGCCCCGCTACATCCTGCACTACAAGACCGATGCTCCCCTCAACATCCGCAGCATCTTCTATGTGCCTGAGCAAGTACGTGCAAGTACTGTCCAGGGAACAGTGGGACATCTGCCCAGTTGCTCTGAAGAGAATAGGAGAGCTCCTTAAGGAAAGGAGGCAGCTAAGGCTGCAGAATGGCAAGGAGGAATATCCAGTGAGGCATCTCTGCAGTGGGAAAATTGGGGGGTACAGAGCTGTGACAGGAGCAGGGAGATGGCTCAGGTAGGTCCCTAGAGAAGACAGCCAAAATTTCAGCTCTCGTTGGGTTCAGCAACCACAGTGAAGACCACAGTGTGACCTGCTCAGCTGGTGCAGCCACAGAGGTACTGCAGCGTAGTGTGCAGCAGGGCACCCTGCACAGTGCTGGTGGTACCCTTCTGTCTCTTCTTCCTGCAGAAACCGTCCATGTTCGATATCAGCAGGGAGCTGGGCTCCAGCGTTGCCCTCTACAGCCGCAAAATTCTCATCCAAACCAAAGCTGCAGACATCCTGCCTAAATGGCTGCGGTTTCTTAGAGGTGTGTGCTGGGACCAGGAATAGTGGGCTGTGGACTATGGCTTCCACAGGGGGTGAGGCGAGGGGCTGCCTTCCTGAGCCAGGCACTGGTGTTTGCCTCACTGTTCAAGGGTTGCTGTGTGTTCCAGGTGTTGTGGACAGTGAGGATATACCCCTGAACCTCAGCAGGGAGCTGCTGCAGGAGAGTGCCCTTATCAGGTAAGCAAGAGGTAGATCCTGTTGACTGCTGAGGCTCTTCTGGCTTCTTGCTGGTTGAGGAGGGGACATTGTGGGATAGTTGGAAGGGCTTGGAGGGACCTGGCACATAAACTACAGCATTTCTATCCTTGAGAATTTCTGTAGTCTATAAAGTGAGTTCTCAGCCATGCTGGTCACATCTTGAGATGTGGAAGCAGTGTTCTGTGTCATACAATCTGCTGCTACCTGCTTGGGCTGAGCGTCCCTCGTGGCCTAGGCTGCCTTTTGGTATCTCTGGTCTACAGCAGTAACAGTGGATTTGCTATTTTAAGTGTCTGGTCTGCAGTGCCAAGTGGTTTGGAAAACAAAACCAAACAGTAAGTCAGCTGTCAATATTAGGAAGCTGGGCCATACTTTAGTGTCACCATTATTTATGTGTAGGTCTTCAAACAGCACCTTGTGCCTGTTGTCTCCACACTTCCTCCAAAGCTCTGCTGTGCTCACACACACATTTGTCAAAAACCGAGTGCTAGCCAGCAGGGTTTTCATTTGGTGCTGAGGTCCAGTGAAGCTGACTGCCAGCAGGCCAGGCTCCTCTAAGAACCCCTTAGATCTGGCTTTGGTTTTTCCTTATGTTTTTTCTGTACTTGTTGTCCTCCAAGTCCCCTCTCAAACACCTGCCGTTGTTGGAATTGGAGGTAAGGATAAGAGTAGGCTCTTACTCCTTAGCATTGGCGCTGTTATCTTGTTAGGTTTGATGATTAACTTTGTAATCTACAGCTGGTAAAATGCCTCACTACAGTCACCAAATTAACCCTGTCACTTCACAGTGGATTTTCAGGCCTTCAGAAAGGGTTCCTACAATTGTAACCCTTTTATAGCCGCTTCCTTCCCATGTTTAAGGGTAGCTCTGGGAGTGAGACAGATGCCCTGTGCACACTTGGTTATGTACTGCAGCATCATTGAGTCACTGGAGTTACTGAAGATTTGAGCTGAGTACATCTGTATCAAACCCTGGCTCTCTCTCCAGCTCAAAAGATGCTCTTGACTGAGATACAAAGAACAGACATAGAGCCATGGAAAGGAGACAGTGGACCTAGAGTTTCTTCTTTGTCCTCATATTTGCAAATGCATCACTAAAACACTGCACAGGGAGAGGAGTGTTCACCTAAAATCTCTTGTCTTGCTCTAGCAGCTATCTTTAAAAAGCTTGTTCCTGCTGCAGGAAGCTCCGAGCTGTTTTGCAGAAGAGGTTGATCAAGTTCTTCATTGACCAGAGCAAGAAGGACCCTGAGAAATATGCCAAATTCTTTGAGGACTATGGCGTATTCATGAGAGAGGGGATTGTCACAATAGCAGAGCAGGATGTCAAGGTACCCGGAGTGCTGAAGCACTGCAGCTGATGGGAAAGAGTATTTGCTCCTGTGGTGACCTGGGATAAGGGGGGCTGCTACTCCTCTGTGAATCCTACACGCCTGTAACTCATGTTCCTGGATCCAACAAGACCTACCTATTCTCTAGTGCCCTAACTCTCACTGTTTCTGACTGGGTGCTGCTTCCCACTTAATTCGAGACACTGTGGAGTCTCTGTACCCACACTGTGCTGTCAGCCCTCCCTGATGCAGTATGAACTACAACAGGCAATAAAGTAGGGCTTTCCCCTACTGTTGCCCTCTGCCTGGATTCCTGTTTCCAGGAGAGCTTGACCTACATCCTGTCTAGGTCACTTTTCTGCCTCCTTAATATCTGGAGCAGGAAAGGAGGGACTCAGAATCCCCTGAGCCTTTTTCCAGGGCCGCAAACAGGCCTGCATACTACAAAGGAATGTCTTGGGGCTGGCAGTGGTCAGATGGAGCTATAGTCGCCTGCCCTCAGCTCACAGGAGCACATTTCTTCCAGGAGGACATAGCAAAGTTGCTACGTTATGAATCATCTGCCCTGCCCGCAGGCCAGCTGACCAGCCTGACTGACTATGCTTCCCGCATGAAGGCAGGGAGCAGAAACATCTACTACCTGTGTGCACCCAACCGGCACCTAGCTGAGCACTCCCCATACTTCGAGGCCATGAAGAAAAAGGACATGGAGGTGGGTGAGCAGTGTGCCATGGCCAGGGGAACACCCTGAGCTGCTGCATCAGTGGTCAGGGCTCACCTGGATCTCAGAGCTGAGCAGGGCAGCGAGGCCTCTGATAGCCCCCTGCCACGGCAGTGTCTTTGTCCGGGCTCCCTCTGTCTCCACTCAGACTGGCTACTGCAGAGTGAGGCCAGGAAGGACCTGTCACACACTCTGCAGGCGGGTTAGTACTTGTGCGGACAACTAGTTCTGACATCTGTTTAATACCCTACTGAACCCCAGAACAGGAGCTGAAGAGCTGCTGTGCAGGGCTGGTAATGGTGTTACAGGTGTCCTCTACAGGCAGGTGTCCCTTTCAGGACTGGAGTCTGTACCAATTCTCACTTTCCATGGGGCAGCAGGACTTGTTCAGCTGTAGACCTGCCACCCATGATAACAAAGCCCTCCAAGGGTTTGCTTTCATTGGGGGCCCTGAGCGATAGTCACCATGGGGTTGAACTTGCTAGTTTCCCTTGTGATGTTCTTGCTATTTGGTGCGGAGTTGCCTTGGGAAGCAGGAAGTGCTGTCACATCCCAGGCAATGTGGTGTTGTCCCTTTTTTGGCACAGGTCCTGTTCTGCTATGAGCAATTTGATGAGCTGACACTCTTGCACCTTCGGGAGTTTGACAAGAAGAAGCTGATCTCGGTGGAGACAGATATTGTTGTTGATCACTATAAGGAAGAGAAGTTTGAGGAGAGCCAGCCAGGTATCGTGAGGCTCCCCTGGCATTTCCTGGTGCATGCAGTCCTGCCACCCTGCACGAACCCGTGAGGGTACACCTCCTCCAGCGCTCTCGCAGCTCCTGAGCATGTGAGCAAGAGCACTTCCTTCCATCCTGCCACTCTCATGCTCTGAGGCAACTTGCAGTTCTT
Source organism: Burhinus oedicnemus (assembly GCA_008921705.1). Taxonomy (NCBI): domain Eukaryota; kingdom Metazoa; phylum Chordata; class Aves; order Charadriiformes; family Burhinidae; genus Burhinus; species Burhinus oedicnemus. The sequence goes on along the minus strand of VFFE01007232.1, from coordinate 3,958,228 downwards.
GCAGATCCCTGTCATTCCATGTGATCAAAGCTTAAGCAATTTGCTAATTGAAACAGATGAAATGTCATATGTAGAGTTTCCGTGATTTGAGTTTTAACAACACGCATACATCTGGTGCCCTGACAGAGGCAGGCAGGCACTAGCAGGATGTGAGCCTGCCCTCTCTGGGTATGGCACGGTCTGGGATGAGGGCATATACATAGGTGTGTGCTGAGTGGTGCTGCCTTCCCTTTTCCACAAGAGAGCAGATAAATGGAAGTATGAAATGGACTGAGCTCAGGAGTAAAGCTCACAGTCCATTGGCACACTATATACGCATGCTCAGATGTGCCCTCTTTCCCCTGCCAGCTACAGAACGTCTGACAGAGAAGGAGGCTGAGGATCTGATGACCTGGATGAGAAATGCCTTACGCTCTCGAGTCACGGGTGTTAAGGTGGGTATCCTGTGCCTGGGTAACCGAGTACAGGAGATCCACAGAGGTAATAATCTAGGGGAAAAAAATGGTGTTTGATTTGGGGTCTGCTGCCACAGATTTTCCTTTGGACCTTGAGAGAAATCATTCTTCTCCATGCCTCCTTTCTGTAAATGGTGTGAATGCTGGCATTTGTCATTTGTATGGTCAGCATGGCAGCAGAAGAACCATTTGTAATGAGCAAAGCCCATTTTACTAGTTCATGCTCAGGTTACCAGAAGAACAGGCTGGTGACTGACTTGGCTGTGGACTAGAAAGGCTTATTGGCAAGGAGTGCTTTGGGTCCAGCTGCGAGCTACTGCCTGTGGACCAGTGGGGCCACTTGAGCCCCCAGCTTTCCTGCTGGTTTAGGCAGCACCTGTGGGGTGGGGATGAATCATGCAGGGTTTTGGTGTGGATCTGTGCTGAGGAGACCCTGAGTCCTTGAACCTCCCCCACCTCTAACCCATGAGCATTTTCCATCTCAGCACTGATTGCTGGTTTTGCCACAGGTGACTACACGGCTGGACACCCATCCTGCCATGATCACTGTGCTCGAGATGGGGGCTGCCCGCCACTTTCTTCGCATGCAGCAGCTGGCCAAGACCCAAGAGGAGCGTGCCCAGCTCCTGCAGCCCACCCTGGAGATCAACACAGGGTAAGGGGGAGCAATATGAGCACTAAGCCTGGGGCACTGCGGTCTTGCTGGGGTAGAGGCAGAGAAGAGGCAATGTGAGGCTCCCAATTAAATGCAGTACGTGCCACAGTGCCTTGGTCTGTGAGGCTGCATGGCACAGTTGACATGAGCCACCCACACACAGTGTTTCCAGCCCTCTGAGGACCATGGGGGTTATAGGGACAGGATGGGAGAGAAGATAGAAGCCACCAGAACAGGAGCAAGGAGGTTGGAGCTATTTTGGCCTTTAGGTAGAACCTTTTCTGTCCCACCTTGGCTTAGCTGCTCATTCTGGAAATAATTTTCTCATGGTGTCCAAAAATATCAAGTCTCAGTGTTGATGTCTCTCACTCTTACAGGCATGCTCTGATTAAGAAGCTTAACGAGCTGAAGGACAGTCAGCCTGATCTGGCCCAGCTGTTGCTTGATCAGGTGAGAGCCAGGCCCTCTCCAGAAGCAGCACCATCCTCGCCAGCGCCAGCTTGCAGACCACGTGTGGCAGGGAACAGGGTAAAGCCCTTGTAGCAGGCAGGAATCACATCCTTCTGTGGTTTTTCTTTGGGTATTTCTGGTACTTGTGGTCCATGTGTTTTCCTACCAGACGGCCTAGAAGACATGCTTGGTCTCAGCATACAAGTCCTGGAGAGTGACATTCACTTCCTCCCCAGCTCTCATCCAGTTCCCTCTTGCTGCTTAGTTAATGCTTTCTTCTCTTTTTCAGATTTATGAGAATGCCATGATAGCAGCAGGACTGAATGAGGATCCCAGACCAATGGTGAGCCGGCTGAATGAACTCCTCACCAGAATCCTGGAGAAGAACTAAGCCCCAGATGACTGAAGGATGAACTCTGTGCTGATAGCTCTTTCCTCAAGTGTAGTTGCTCTGTCAGCTATCACAGCATCTGCTTGCAGGCACTGTGCAGCGAGGGGTTCACGTGGCAGAGGGCCAGGGAGAATGCAGGGGACTTCCAACCCTCACTGCACTGTGAAATCCAGAGTTTGCTGCTAAAACAATATGCCCAGATTTCTGACACAAGCCTGAAAAGCCTCATTTCATACCGTTTCTAGAAATGGCCTTTCCCAAAACAGATGTTGGCAGCAAGATTCCCAGTTAGGTCTGTGAATACACCCCCCATTCAATGAATCCTTGGGCACCATTGTGCTCCAAACAAGCACTGACAGAATTAATTAATTTGTTAAGAAACCTCCACCTCTGATCAGGCAGGAGGAGTTTGCTGGCATGAAGATTGCTGCCATTAGCAGACACAGATACCATTGGTGGAACATGTCAGTACAATCCCATGACAGAAGAGATCACCAAGGTGCTGGATAATTGAGTTCATCCTGGTTTTGCTGTGAAGAAAGGGAAGTAACTGGGAAACAGCTTTCCAGCGTGTAGCTTTCTGGAGAGTCTCCAGAGATTTTGCCTCTTCTGTGGGATAAACTGCATGTCTAACTGATCTGTATTTATGATAAATAAACTCCTCTTCTTTTCCAGACCCCTCCACTCTTCTCTCTTCCCCTTACTTTGTTGGTCTTTGTGTCTTCCAGCTGGTGATTTGTTGGTTCTTCTCCCTTCAGATGCTGCTTGGTTCTTCAGGGCATCAAGCACTGGACAGTGGTGGGAAGAAAGGGCTGTGAAAACAATAGTAGCTAGTAGCAGAGTGCATGGCGGGAACACAGGAGAATCTGTAGCTATGAACTGTGTTAGCTTTGTCTTTGAAAATGGAGTTTAGCCCCTTGAATCCTTTCTAAGGAGAAATGGCCGCTCAACAGAAGAGGCCCTTGTAACAGAAAATGCCACACTAGATTTCCCTCTGTACATCTGGTTTTACACCATGCAAACTGGTTTACAAGAATTCTTTCTCCTGCTCAGTGGCGGCTCTGAGGCAGCCGTGATATTTATTTAGCTTATCTTTAAATTGCCAGATTAAGATTCTGGGTTTGGATAACTGTTCAGATGCTCTGCTGGACAGAACAACCTCCAGCTCTTTAAGCTAAAGGAAGTCTGGCTGTGCAAAGAGGAATGAAAAGGGTCTGCTGCATGGGGTACGATTTTAGAAGTTTTATTAACATCACCTAAAATTTCATTTTTATTCTTCCTCAGAAGAGGAACTGACGTGACAGTTTAGGGGGTGTTGAGAAGAACAAGGAGCCACATACGTCCCTAGGGTAGCTGTGTAGCTCAGCGAGAGGTCACAGGTCTTGATCCAGTTCCTGGTAAGATACAGGTGGCATTTTTTGATTATGCTAGGCTTCCTTGATTGTGGAATAACGAAATAGCCTTAAATTGTCCGTACTCCAAGGTTAGAAGAGTAAGCCAGCAGCTAAGCTGGCACAGGTAAACTTGGATAAGGTTTTGCTCCTGGAAGTAGACATTTGTGTGCACTGTGGAGACTGGGCAGAATTCCTTTCTTCCAGGTAGATGTAAGATGCTTTGCCATCAAAATTGACGTAACTATGCAGGAAAAATTACCGGATGCTATACACGGATGTACACGGCCTTGTAGGACACTTGAAAGGAGCAACACAATGTGGCCACCTCACAATGCAGTGTGTTTCATGAACACAGACTGAAGGAATTACAACCTTTTGTGATTTTCTGATGCTAACAGTACAGCAGGTGAGTGCATTAGTCTGCAGGCTGCTCACCTGCTGGTCGCTGATAAAGTGGCTAAAAATAGCATCTGCTGATATAATGCCTGAACTGAAGCTCCGTGATAGTTTATAAAATCTGATGCAGTGAGAAATGGAGTATGCTTACTCTGAGAGGGCTGTGAACTGTCTTGACACATCTTTAAGCTCTCCAGTCCTGGGAATCCTCCAGGAATCCCAGCAGCCCTTGAGGTGCTAATTTTTTGCAATGGAGATTTGTGACTAAAAGATCAAATAAGAGTTCTGTTACTGGTGTGCAACCTACCCTTTGTCACTGTGCCCATCAAACACGGTGAGAGGTGGCGATAGTTCTGGCAGCCCGTATGCAGCAAGGAGCAGTAGTAGGAGGATCAGGAGGGTGCTTTGACCCAAATCTCACATACTTTAGCATGCTGGTTTGTCCGATGCTTTGTCTGAGCTTCATCATGGCATGCACCAGCGTCCTCTCCAGGTCCTCACTTCTCAGACTTGGCTTTCCCTTTTGTTTTGCAAAGACCTGCAGAGAGTGCTGGTGTATGAAGATTTTATGCATGGCTAACAGAACAGATCCCAGTGGAAAAGTGGGGACGTGTGGCATCGTGTTGATGAACACAGACTGAAGTGCTGATAGGAATACAGGCGAGTCACTCGAAAGCTAGTCTCTGGGTGACTTTGGCTCTGAATGGGCCTCCACATGGAATGCAACAGAGGCTCTTCGGTAAACAAGCAGTGTAAAGGATGAGTTGTTTCAAGCGTGATGGTAAAAGGGAGGCATGAGAAGTTAGTTAGAACCTGGTTTTTCACTTTCTGTACAACCTCAAAACACGCTGTGCAAGCAGAGAAGGCTCGTATGGATCTTCCATCAGAACTTCAGTGTTATTTGTACTGGAGAAGCTGCGGTTGTGCTCTTCCAGCTCCCATCCTGTCCACTCAGATACTAAATTACTCATCCTCAAAAGCGTTGTCACTAACTAGTTTCCATCCAGCTTGTGCTCTTCCTGCAGCGAGAGTAGTGCCCCCTGATTTTTCTAGCATATTGAGGTGAACCAAGTGTTCCAAGCGTGCAATGTGTGGGAATCGTGCTGTGAAGCGTCCAGCATGGGCTAGTTGTGTCCTTTTGCATTTGCTCTACCAAAGTTCCCCATGGGTTGGAATTGGGGATCTCGAACCTGGAAGAATCTCATGGAGCTTATTTGTTTTCCTGGCTGTAAGCAATGCTGAACCCTGCTTTGTGCAGAAATTTGATTTATCAGATTTGATTTTTACTGGGACCTTATTAACTGCTGCCTGTCTCTTGTTGGTTTTGGGGGGATTTTTTGTTCAGAAGTAGCTTTGAGCATGGTTTGGGTTCTTTTTTCTACAAGTTAAACTTTGTATGCTGGCAAACTGTTGGTGATAAACAGTGTGGCCTTCTCTTCTGCTCTGCCCAGGCTCATCAGCTGTGGAGTCAAACCTATATCCTCCAGGGCAGAAGATGGAAAACATTTATAGGCAGTGAAATCCAGTTTGAAAGGACATTCCTGAGACCTCGTGCTTTTAAAGTTGGACAGAATCCCTCTCACGTCTGGCTCAGGACCCTGAAACTGGACCGGCCCATAAAGTAGTTCACTGGGCCAGATTGAGAACAGAGTTTTCTCTCGTCCAGACTTCCTGCTGAGACTATCGAGAGTGTCTTGGGTAGGCTCCAGGTCTATGATTTATGGACAAACCACAGGCCAGGAATCTGCAATCTAAGCTGCTTGAGCAGCAACTGTTTAAAACATTATGGGAAGAAATGGCCACTGTTTCCAAAAGAAGAAAACTTGGGAGCTATTAATATTGTCTAGCACGGGTGTAGTGCCTCACAATTGTTAATCAATCCTCCCACTCTCCTTGTGAAGTAAGTCAGAATTATTCTTACTGTACAAATAATGTCTGCATGGAGCTTAAATAAATTTCCCGAAGAAACACAGTGAATCTGAGTTAGAGACACTGCAGCCCAGGACTCAAGAATCCCAGCAGAAAGTGAAATAAGCCTCCTCCAAGATCCAGAGGCATAAAGGCAAGTACCTGGTGGCTTTGGATGAGGCAATGGACACAAATGTAACAGCAACTTTGAGAGCATCTCTGCCCAATACCCTGTTCATTTGGAAATTCTTCCCAGGGCAGTTCTGGGTCTGCCCAAACCTTTTCCAGTGACGTCATGTGCTTTCCCAGTAACCCCCAGGTTCAAAAATTCCTGGGATTTCAGAGGAGACCTGGAAGCTTGGCCGCTTACTGGAATTATCCTGTACAAAGTCCTTTCCAGCTGGTTGTCTCCTCTGTTGCTTAGGAAGAAGAGGATGGCATGCTAAAATCTATCTTGCTGTCTTTCTTGACCCAGAACAGCTTCTGCAGTGGGTTGAACATGGGTTTTGCTTTTCTTTCATCAGCAGGAAGCTTTTCTTCCAGGAAAAAAAAGTCATTTGTTCTCCCTCTGCAGTCAGAATCATCTTTTGCTTCTCCTTTACATCCCCTTTTGCACTTAACCTCTGTTTTCTCTAGACCACTTAGTGGCTGACGCTGTGGTTGTAGCACAGTCCAGGCCAAGAGGGGAGTTTATATGGCTGAACAGTTATTTTCCTGTTCTCACCCATGACAGAAGGGTGCTCTTTGGTGCTGTCTCCCACTGTCAGACCTGGAGCCCCTTCTAGCAAGAATTTTATCTCAAATCACAAGCCCCTTCCCATCACACTGCTCCTGGAAAGTCTGGACCACGAACAGGTGGGAATGGGTAAAAAAGTCTGCCATAAGTCCCAGTTGAAATGGAACAGTTGGCAGGAGAGCAAGGACCAAAGGCTTCTGCAAGAACTTAAATTTGTAAGGATTCCTGATTGTCTCATTGCTGTTGATCTATTTACAGCAGCAGGAAGGAGGAAAAAATGGTGAAAAAAGCAGAGTTTCCTCCTCTTTGTAAGCTATATGGTAGAAGGTATCATAATGAATTGTCCATTAAACATACCTGTCCAAATTTATTCCAAATGTCAAGATATGATCTGCAAGGGATTTGGGGTCAGGTAATAGCAGTTAACAAAGCAGCAGTCTGTGAAGCCAAGCAAAGCTTGGATCTCCTTTTGCAGCCCAAGTAAATGAGGAGTAATTGGGGTTAAAACCTGATCCAGAAGTAAATCAGTAAGTAAATCCTCATGGAACTGTCTCAAATTAAACCCTCAGAAACTCAGGAAGTCAGAGCTGTGATAGGAGGTGGAGAGAGATTCAACCTGAGTTTTGTTTCGCTAATGTATCTCAGTCACTGGACTTGTTCTGTCTCAAGTGGTTTAGCAGATATGTTAAAAAACAAGTGTTGTAAGTTATCTTGCAATATGCTTCAAGAAATCAAAGGATATGGATTTTTTTTCGTTGGGCACTGCATTTTTAATGTGTTTAGAGATTCTTGGCATGTTTACTGCCCTGTGCCCTTACTGAATGATGGTGATTCTTCTTGGAAATTATATTTGATTTCACCTCCCAGGAGAAAAAGACAAATTTTGGTTTATAACAAGTTAATTTGACATGCACGCTCTAACTCGTGCTATGTGACTTACTGAATGGAAACGTGTGTTTTTTTCTGGCAGGCTTACAAGAGGAGATGGATATAGTGGCATGCATCATCCCAAAATTCACACTTTAGAGGAAAACAAAACAAACCTGCTCTTGAGGAAAATGCTGCATTATTGCTTGTTTTGCCCTTTCAAAAGACTCAGCACACTGAGTGTTGTCCTGAGCTCTGTCATCTAGCATGGCCAAAGTCCCTGAGAAGGGCAGATTAACACAATAAATTAATGCAAATCCTGAACTTTCCTCATTGGTATTGGCCTCCGTGGCTGCTTCTCTGATCACCGCTGACCTGGATTCAATCAATTTGAATCAAAAGCTTTAAAAAGTTAATCTAGAGCTGCCAAAGAGCCAGCAGCGTTACAAACCTTAAGTCTGATCAGTAGATCTGCCCATCAGACTGAGCAGAGATAACGAAACACAAATTTTCAGAAATGCTGACTAGCATACTGGGGATAAAAAGGTGTACATATATATAATACATAATGTGCGTATTCATAGATATGTAGATAAACATATTTACTATAAATAGCATTGCAAAGCAAATTCAAGCACAGTTATTTTAAAAACATTTTAGTATTGGCAATAGTGTCCACAAGTTCCATAATTGTTGTTTTCTGCAGAGACAGCTCAAACGCAAAGTGTGATAGTAAATATTCTGTCTTTCACAATGTGTATCAGAAGTGTTGCTATTTCAGGGACCTGCCTGCATCTATACAGTTATCATTCATGGGAGAGTACCATGAGCACACATTGAATTACGCCAAGATTTTCATACTAGAGTCTAAAGCACTGGGGCCCTATGCCGTATCTGATACAGAGCAGTTCCCTGGTGGGGAGAAAAAGTGAATTATTAAAAAATTGCTGGCAGAAGTCCAGTAGGTCTAGATGGAGAATCAGCTGCCTGATTTTGGGAGAGCTGCTTCTCCTCTCTATACCTGTAACTGTGCCTGTGTCTTCTAGCTGATGTTGGGTACAAAGAGCGAATAGAGCCTGTTGCAGCAACCATGTCCTTGTTGCCTTTAGGAATGGTTAGAGGTCTTGAAACGTCCTGTGAAATAGATAACCATTTGGTAGCCAGTATCTACTGTTGCATGCCGGTGCTTTTGAACCCATGTATATTAGAAATACCACAGTTCCTTTGGCTCTTTTCAATGCAGACTTTTAAAAGGCTGCATTTACACACATCGACAAGGCCCAGGGTGTTTGTGCTCCTCACATTGAGCGCTTTAAAGGATTCAAGTGGTGAAAAAACATGCTTGTGCGTGTTACGTGTTTCACATTTCTCACGGGCTCTTTTCTTTGGTATCTCAGCGCTTTTGGAATAGAAAATTGCGTTTGACAACATGAAATGCAGTAGAAGAGCTGGAGGCTGCAGCGTTGCCTGGCAGCTGCGATGTGGAGGCCGGTCTGGCTGAAGACGCGCACGTTTGCTGTGTTCAGCATCACTTTGAACACCAATGGGCAGTTTCCCCGACTGCAGGTGTGTGACGGGGTTTGCAGGCTGTCCGGTGCCTTCTGGAGGTGCCACTCCAACTCCTCCTGGTTACTCTTTTAAATATTTGGTGCTTTTGAATTCAGTTCGCATTTAGGGTATTGTGCAACGAAATGTTACTCTGACTTAGCTTAGTCGTTCTTGTAGAACCAATGCAGTGTCTCAGTACACCATAACTGGAGTATTTTTCAGTATGTTTGTGCAATGTGCACTTGCAAGTTCTTGCAGGATTTTCTTAAGAGTGCTTCTAATTCCCATAAGTGTAGCAACTTGAGAAGAAACTTGAATAAACTAGCAGAAGTGTTGAAAGACACAAACCAAAGGATTTCTTCAGATCAGTTTTGGGTTATCATACTGACATAGGCACATTGCATCTCCTGGGGAGATTCACTGCAGAAAATACACCCATCAGTTCTGCCAAAATTAACCAGGGGCACCAATTCTTTGCTTAAAATTCAAGGGTTTCTAGCTAAAATTGTTTGAATTTAGCATGGGTTAAAAATTAAATTGCTGGAAGTGAAAAAGCATGGTGCCTCAGGAGCTTCTTCTATTTTAAAAGATGATTTTTTTTTCCTAAGCTTTCCAAACAAGCAATGCTAGTGTCAGTTTCTCTGCATGATGTCAAATACAGATCAAGATCTAATGATGGAAAAATAAATGTTATGTGTAAAGCAGCTATCATATTGCTCATAGTTAGAAGTAGTGCTTTGTATTTGTTAGTAAAATGCTTATCTTGATGTTTTTGAAGCAAACTAATAGGAATGTCAGTCCCAGCATGTTCTGTGTGCCGCTAAACCTCTCCTCTCTGTCTCTTGGCCTGTTAAGAAGTGTTACCCAGGAGTAATTTTGGTTCTTGCCGCATCCATACCAAGCATTGAGAAAGAAATCCTGATTTCAACACAAAACATGCATTCAAACGCAAATCAAGTGTATGAATCCCCCTCACACCCATTGCATCTCTGATTTTTCACCTGCAGATCTTTGGCCACAATTAACAATTCATTTGGAGGAAATGATTGTTGATCCCAACTCCAAGTTAATACTCAGTATGGGGTCTCTGAGCTTTAGGGAAAAAATGGCATCCGTTTCCCTGTTGAACCCCAGGTAGTAAGAAGTACAAAATAAAAAGGCAATGCTCTTTCTTTTGACAGATGAGCTCTGCAAAAGCCTCAGCTATGTAACTGCTCACCTTGAAATTTCAATACTTCCCTTAATTTCTGTAGGAGCAGCACAGCATTCATTAGAACCCCAGTGCCTTACAGTTACAATGGGCTTTAGCTGCAGCCTGCAAACGCGTTACCTTAGGCTTTAGATGTGAGACGAGTCACTTCTAGCGAGTTCTATGCTCACAAACAGGTGGTATTTATCTCCTTATTCAGAATTTATATTTTTCTACATAGGAGTATTTATATAGATTAAAATTCTTTAAAAATATTAGTAAGCAATGCTGTATGCTTTCCTCTTTCGGGGGTATTTATTCACGTAAGTTGCAACCAGAGCCGAGAACCTCATCAAACGCTCTAGCGCGTCGCCCTCCCCCGGGCCGGGGCCTGGCCTGACCCGGCTGCGGCCCTGAGACGCGGTGAGGCGGCCGGGCCCGCCGCCGCTTCCCCTGGAGCGCGGCCGCCGGACCGCCCGCCTTAGGCCGGGTTCGCCTCGCCGCAGGCCCGGGGAGGGGGAAGCTGCCGGCCGCTCCCGAGGAGTGGGGAGCGCCGCGGGCCCTGCCGCGAGGACAAGGGGGGTGGGGACCGGGGCAGCATCACCATAGCAGCCGGTGGCGGGAAGCCCGTGCGCCTGCGCGGGGTCTGCCCGGCGGGACGCTGGGGGGCGGGGGGGCTCCCGCGCATGCGCGTCGTGCGCGTCGCTCGCGCCGCGGGGCGAGGGAAACCGTTGGCGCCCTGCGCATGCGCCCCGGTTGGGCAGCGGGGCTCGCCGCCGCGGCGGCGGGGCGCGGAGAGCGGCGGGAGCGCGTGCCGCGGCGGAGAGGTCAGCAGCGGGGCGGTGGAGCCGGGCGGGGCGGCTCGGCCAGAGCGGCGGCCTTGCGAGCCGGCGGGCAGGTAGGCAGGCAGGCAGGCAGGCAGGCAGGCGGGCGGGCGGGCTAGCGAGCGAGCGAGGTGACGTCATGACGCCGGCGCTATGGACGCGGTGCGGCGCCACCTGCTGGTGGGGAGGCGGTGGCGTCGTTGTTCCCAAGCGTGCGACGGAATTCTGCATGAGGATGCGATGTCAGCGGTGGGACGTCATCCTCCTGAGGAGCGGGAGGTCCTTGGTGTGGGCTCGGGGGCGAGCCGCGGGGCCTGGTGGCCACAAGCCTCCCTGAGGTGAGGCCAGGCCTTGGCCTTCAGGGGCCCGTCAGAGCCGGGAGCAGGAACCCCAGGGCACAGCCGAGCATGGCCTTGAAGTGCTGAGGCGTTGGGGGACTGCAGGGTGGGTTCGGAGGGGTCGGTCATTGCTGCCCTGCAGCTGCTCGGTAGGGCGAAGCTGCATCGTTGATGTTAACGTGGCATGAAAAGCTAAAATTCAGTAATAAAGGAAAGGCAAAGCTGTTCACTGGAAGGCCTGGTTGCAAGGGTGGTGGTGTTTAAGTGTGTGTTGACTGCTAGGAAGATTCAGTAAAAACTTTGAGTCTCAAAACAAACTTCTTTCAAGCCATGTTATCAGGGAGCGCAATTCTGAGGAGTCTTGTCAGCTGCGTCATGAAGCAACGTGGAAATGTATCTTTCTCTTCCAGGCTCGGGGGCACAAGGAACAGCGTATGGGTCTGCCTTGAGGGGAGGCACTGGGTGTCAGCTCTTTTACTGACAACACCTTGTCCCTGATCCTGCAGATACACAGGTGCATCTTTTAACCGTGCTGTTTTTAAATAAGGCCAAAATTATGCGTTTGCTGGGGAAAAACATATATTATTTGTGCTAAATAGTTTGACTCTAGTAAAGGCCAAAGGGAGTAACATTGACTGATAGTCAGTCTGTTGGCTCCTATATCAGCTCTCAAAAATCACAGGCTGGGTACTGTCACTGTTTTACCTGCAAAAAACCCTTCTGTGGTTGGCTTTCGTATCTACTTGAGATCCTGTTCTTCATCTCCCTCCTGGTCCCTCTTCTCTCCTTTGATTTTGCTGTTTGGATTAAAACAGTTTTCTGGGTAGCCAGAAGTCATTTTATTGCTTTAGAGTATACAGATGTGTCAGAGGCAGACTGGAAACAGAATTTTTATCGTAAACTTTACATTTGGAAGAAAATAGACCTCAAGTTCTTTTGAACATTTGCTTTTCCAACAGGTTTTTTTACAAAGGTTTTTTTCCAAAGAGGCTGTCAAATGGTAGAAAATAGCAATTTCAACAGGATGTTTGACACATTACTGTATGCTAGTGAAACTCAAACTATGCTTCGGGGTCCTCAGTTGAATTCAAGGCCCTTGTCTGTAATTTTTAGAAAGAATTTTCCTGAAAACTAAACACAGAGGAATTGACGTTGTTGTCTGAGAGCTGACCTCTTGCTGTTACTATAGTTGTCTCTGGAAGATACACATTTATGCATCCCTGAGATCATTGGTATGATATTAGAGTTTCCCAGAGCACTCACAGCAAGTCTATAGGTAACAATATATTTGGATATTGAGAAGGCAAGGGGACTAAGTTAATGAAAGGAGAAGATATTTTAATAGGAAGAAATTTAAAGATGTATTTTCAGAACAGTAAACCAAGCCTGGTCATAATGGGCGCTGGAGTATAGAGAACAGATATGATAGCATGGGAACATCATAAAGGAACATATCCACAAAGCAGTATGTTGTGTATTTTACTGTAGCTCTTATATGTGATTTTAGCTGAGAAGACAGCGAGTTATTCATTGCTACAAATTAATGAAATGTGAGTGTAAAAGATAGATTATTAGATCACTTGTAGAAATCATGATGAGTTTGGTCACCTTTTCAAAGCAAGCATCTTTCTATTTTAGAGAATGCAGGAAAATGAAGACACTGTTAAATTTCACTTTACATTTAGCTTTTGTGATTATAAGCTTCAACGTAGTCACAAATCAGAAGCTACGCTTTTTGGGAAAAAAGTAGCATTGGTAGAACTTACATTGTTTTAAGTGAACATGCCCTTTAGAATAATAGTGTCTTTCTGGAGAGAAATGGCCTGAGTATTTAATATTAAAGTGTTCTTACATCTCTTTATATTCACTTTTTCATTATTCAGTTGATGCCATAAACATCCATAACATTGATTACTCCATTCTTGATCCACAAAATGATAAGAGTTGTCTGACATGGTCATACTACCCATGTCGGAGTGGGGTCAGACACCTGGGATAAGGCAATGCTGTGGTCGGTTTGGAAGAATGATGGGCTGAGCAAGACTTTGTACCGGGCACTGAAAAGGCAGGTTGAAATGGCGCCGGTCCTAAGCTGTGTGCTGTAGGTGCTGTAGGGTCTGTGGGCAACACATCCACCTTTGAATGAATCATGCTCTAGGTTCACTGTAACAATTTCACTACTTTAAAGGAAATATAACCTTTTTAGTGTTACATTATACGTATCCATATGGCCACACACTGCTATAGGGACCTGCCATTCTTCTGATTATCTGTCCAGACTCCTGACTCCTTTGTAGTGATTGCTTTGGAGGATAGATTTACCTATCTTGTAAGTATGGTGCTGTCCCAAAACAACGACTTTGTGCTAGTTTACCAATTGATCTGCACCATTCTGCTTCTCTCTGTCATCAACGCTATCTAACGGTTCTTTTCTCTGCGTCATCAGACAGCTTGATCAGTGGTGGTTTATGTCTCTCCTAACTCATTTCCTAATTCTAAATAATAGAAAACAAGATAGGCAGAGAGTTAATTGCTGTGGGATGGTACTAGAAGCATATGTGCTCAATGACTGCTGTTTGCAGTTGCATTTTGAAACCTATCTGGTGACATTTTAATAATTTTAAATGTGTTGTATTGATTTTATATGATTTTAATTAATCATTTTGCCCCTTGATGCTTCTTTAATGGTTTACAAAAGAATTACACCTCTGCTAACACACAGAGGTCTCATTAAAAAGGTATTAGCTCAACATAGGACATCTTGGTTTTGATAAAACTGTGTTGATTGTTATTAATTTTATTATCCATTTTTATTTGTCAATTCCCATTCTTCAACCGCCTGGCGTTGATCTCAGTCTGAAAGATGGGTGTTTACTTCCCTAATTGTCCTTTTTGAAAAATCACAACGACTTCTGCTTGCAAATGATCTGATTCTGTTGACAGAAATACCTTCAATAGCTGCTGTTCAGTACGCTTTGGATTACTCTTAGAATAGGCTACTTTCATCAACATTGTGGGATGTATATTATAAGAATATTTAGTTCTGCATAGTCTCAATGTTAACAGTTTTACACTTTGTTTTATGATGATCTAGCAGCCTTGGTAGGTTTTTCTTTTTTGGTTTTGATGTACACCAAAAGGTCTTTTTGAAAGTCCTTAACTTTCTGACCAGAAAATTAATCTTCTGAAATTGTACCTCCTCCTCATTTTAATACAATTCCTTGTTTATATTCAGTGCCATCCAGTTCCCTTATCATGACATTATTTGACATACTTGTTTTTATTATTACTCTCATTACTTCTATTTCTCTGAAAACCAAATTAGATTTTAATGTTGGTTTTTTTATTGATTTTTTGGGCCTGTAGTGAAATGTTTTTATTTAATCCTTAATTCTCAATTGTATTTTTCTGTTTAAATTAATAATTTTTTGTTGTTTTGAATCAAATCAAATGAGCATTTTTGAAACACCAGCTGCATATATTTCTGATTTGTATGCTACTGTGTTTGCATACAAGCCATGAGCATTTGCACCTGAGCAACCGTTAGTTTTTATTTTTGTGTTCACTTCCCCTTTATCCTTCCAGAGGAGGTATAAAGTAAAAATTTCTATTTCAGTGAAGTGTTTTATAAGGTAAGGTTAATTTCTACAGTGTTTGAAAGATAGAAGGGCATTTTGTCATGTAAGTAGTGATTTAAAATTCATGTCTGGAATCTGATAGATTTTTTATTGGCTATGAAATGCTTTACCATATGCACGAGGTACTAGCAGGGGGAGTTGTAGTCTTTAGATGAAATGTGAGCACGGTGCTGTGACAGGATATCAGGTAACAGAAGTGGGTACCGTCAGGTAGGCATTGATACTGGTTGTTGCTAAGATTGCTCGTTAGAATCTGATGATGATTTTCCTAGCTATCATTTCCTTACTTACATAGACTTAATTTGTCATATCCTATATTTGCATGTCTGGTTTTGTTATCCTTTTCAGGCACGGGAAACCTGGCAGAGACCAGGACAAGAGGGTTGGTACCTGACTTGGAATTCCTGTTCTGCAACTTACATTTGTTCTCTCCTGACAGAACAGGCGCTGCTGTCCTCAGTGTTAATATATTTGCACTTCCACAAAAACAGAGACCCTGCACTGTACAGATCTAGTGTTGTGCCTTTGTAGAGTCGAGTCAGTGATAAAGGTATTGGGTAGTTCATGAACCTGGGGAGAAAAGACTCTAGTGAAGAGGGTCTCTAAAAGTATGGAGGATAATACGTTTTTTCAGGAGTTATATTGTTGACATGTAGGTTCTTCTCCATCAGGAACCTGTAGGAAGATTTATTTACAGGATTTGGTCTGGAAGAATCCCTAGGAACCACCTTCTGCTGTGGTTTCCAGAACAAATACTACAGACATTCTTTCCCTTTGCAGTATTTGGACTGGCTTGATTGAAAGTTTTGCTACCAACCTTCAGATCTTTGGGCCACAGCTTTAACAAAAAAAAAAAAAAAAAGAGAAGGGGAGAGGGCAATAAAAGTTTCAGTGCCAACACAACAGCGTGCATCCCCTCATCCTGTCTGCTGTCAACACTGTAGTTAGCAGTCTAGGTTCATACAGACCATGGCAATTAACTCATTTCTGAAGACTGAGGCGATATCAGTCACTTTGATCCCATTCTTTGACTTTCCCTTAAGTTCTAGCCAACCTTACAGGACTGTCAGGACCACTTCTATGTTGATCTTGCTGGCGGAGGAAGTGGGAGAAGATGCTCCTGCCGAGAAAGGTGCTGCCCTTCCTGCAGCAACCCACTTTGCCTGGTGCACGCAGGCAGCCTCACTCCATGTTTCCTGTCTAGTGGAGATGGGTGCTGCAGGCTCAGCACCTTGTCTTCCTGCACCCAGTTAGGAATGCAGCTGCCTGTTAGTCTGTTTCACTGGTGGAGATGAGGGGAGAGGATGTGTCTGCAGAATGGGGTGGTTTGTACTTTCACCACAAGGAAATGGTATGCATGAAAAAAAATTCAGGTGACTTTTTGCCTTGCTTTCTAGTGTTAAATAATGCCACTTCCCCTAGTATTTCTTGTGAAATGCAGGAATATGGTTCCAAGGTAGCGTGGCACTTTCCTTTTTTGAAGGTATAGAGGTCAGGCTGTCTTTAAAGATGAGTAATTGAGGAGGATATATACTGAGGGTTGAGAGGGAAGAAGGTGTCTACTGGTTACGAGTTGTTGAGGCCTGCCTAGTGTTGACCTGTGCTTTCTAGCCATAATGATGACATATTCTTGGAGACTGAAATGGCAGGAGGATTATTCCTGGGACAAATAGACAGACTGAAGTGGCAAGTGAGCAGGCCTGAATGTTGTATATTTGAGAGTGCAGAAGAGATAGTGTCAAGTGGTTGGACTGCTGGTAGAAATACACTTTAAGTAGTTAAAAGAGAAGCTGCTCTGAAAGGTAAGAGGGTAGCAGATGTTTTACCTATTGTTGTGTTTAGTTTTTTTTTTTAAGAAGGATTCAATGATTGAACCAAGTAATTCAAGGCAGTAAGCCTTTTATATGTACCTATTAAACTGGTTGAAATGATCATCAGGTTATTTGTAGGTGTCTGTCATTATATATTTTTAACCTGATAGCATCTTATTGACATGGTAGCCTAGTTTCTCCAGTACACTGTCTCTCAGTAGTCTAATGGAGTCGTCTGAATTTGTCAACAGATTGGGAAATTAAGAACGGATTAATGTAGCTTGCTCAGAAATCCTTTGGAAAAGGGGAAAGAGAAAGAATTATCATGAATGGTAAATGATCTGAGAGAGGAAACTGGCTGAAAGGTAGCAAAGAGCATCCAAGGGTTTGTTCTGAACCCACCTCGGTGTGTGCCTGGTGGTCCCACTGGGCAGTGACACAGCTTTTTCAGCACAGTCGAGATCAGAGCTAGTTCTAGCAGGCTCTGAGCTGCAGGTGACGCAGTAGATCATGAACTTCAGTGTGGAGGAGTCTGAAGTAGAGCATGGAGGTGGAAAAAGAGATAAATCATATGGAACATCTTAATGATACCAGATACGGAAAGAGCCCTGGGGATCTCTGTTCAGGTAAAACCTTTGCTCGACAAGCAGGTGCTTTCAAAACAAAGCAGAGATGATGTTAGGATCTGCAAGGCCTGGATGAGGAAGGAGTGTGAACAATGTAAAACTTCTGCATCAGCAGTCTGCCATCTGCAGTACTGGTCAACACATCTCATAAAAAGCAATGGAGAGAGAAGGAGGTTCAGGGAATACTGATGGAGATGGTTAGGGGCCAGGAAAGATTCTTGTAGGAAAAGAGAAAAGATCAGGAGTCTTATTTTAGAGCACAGACACTGGAGGATGTGCTACATGTAATTTAATAAAAAACTAAGTGGTCTAAAGAGAGTGGATTTAGAGCTTCTGTCCTCCTTGTCTCAACAGAAGATAGTCAGTGAAGTACCAAGGAAGCAAACAGAACTGATGAAAAGGGATACTTTCTCCTGGATTTTTTCAGTTAAACTAGGGAACTCAATTCAGTAGATGCCTGTGAGCCTAAAAATGGCAGGATTAAAAGGTGAGGGTGTTACATGGCTAGAGGGTTATGATAGTAACACTGATGGATATAGGAATTAACTGTTGTGGTTCTCGTTTCAAGAAGGTTACTAGGAAACAAAATTAATCCCAAATGGAAAAGGCAAGGACTGACTATTTGTAGGATCATAAGATAACTCAGTCTGGAAGTGACCTCAGGAGGTCTCTAGTCTAATGTCCTGCTCAAAGCAGGGTCAGCTGTGGGGTCAGACCAGGTTCCTCAGGGCTTTATCCAATCTGACCGGCTCTGCCTTCTGAAGGGTTCTGAGCTTTTCCTGCAGCGGTGTGCGGTGCTGCTTACTGCTGGGAACACACTGCTGAGCTGAGCAGCCCCTGAGCAATGCATCTAACTCACCTACGTATTTCAAGTGCACAGGCCAATGGAAGTAGCAGAACTTAGCACCATTAGAGCAGGTGCTATTGCAGTCTCCTTCCCCCTACAACTTGGAACTTGAGCAAAAAGAGCAGTTGGTACAAAATACACTAAATCTAACCTTTTTCTTCCATTTTCCAGGTTCCATCTTTCATTCTTATTGGTCCTGTTTTGTACCATTTTGCTGATCTGCACTTACTTGAAGGGCACAGCTGTGCTATAGATTTGGCATCTAAGTGGATAGGTAAGTGCTGCTGTTTATTTTATTTGACCAGCTTAGTGATTTGTTGAGTCCTAAAATCTTCCAAAATGAATTGAATACTGAACTAAAAGAAATTATTTTCAATGCCATTACTTTTCGAGCTCTACAAACTGTTGCCAAAACTGGCTGTTAGGTACAGCAGTAGCAGCAGCAGCAGCAGAAATACTGAGATGCGGAACAGAGCAGGAGCCTGTAAATACAAGTCTGGAAAGGGAGGAGTAAGACAGATAAATCCTTAGTTAGTTTTGCATCGTTTGAATGTCTGACTTGGTCTTCCTGGGGCACTGAACATTGATTGCAAATGCAAAAGTGCTGATCTGTTTCAAAGTTTAGTATCAGGAACTGGCCATAAATAATATGACAGTACAAATGTGTCTATGAGAGGTATTTAAAGCCACGGAGGATGTGAGATTCTGTTTTTCTCCACATGCTGTCTCCTACTTAGAAGAAAATGGTCAATTTACAGTGATAACTACACCAAGATTCTGTCCAGGAAAATTAAATTTATGAACTGGCTACATAAAACTTCAGTTTCTCTCTAACAGGAAATGACTCCAAGATTCACAGCAAAATCCTCTGCTGGTTTTGGAGCCTGAGTTTAAAATAAATAAATCCATTAACATCTGTAATTGCTTATAGGAAAGGCTGACCCATGAAAGTGTGTAACCAGCATTCCTTAGCCTCACATGTCTGCAGCCAAGCCATTTGAGAAAACAATCTCGCATGTGTTTTTCCTGCTTTTTGAGTCTTTGTGTGCCCAGAGGTTTACTGGAGAAACTGAACCACAGCTGCTGCCATTCCAAGTGAAACACTCTGGTTTAGGCTTGAAAGAAATAGGTTTTGGGAGCAATATAAAACCTCTGGTAAACTAGCCAGAACCATAGTGAACTTAGGACCAGGAAGAAGAGGACAATCAAAATGTCTAAGAATAGAGATCTAGTTTTAATGTTGCCTGGGGCTTGATGGCATTTCCATCTGGATGTTGTACCTAGTGCTGTTCCAAGTAATCCCTAGCTAGTACTGCTGTTCTTACTGTAGCTGAAAAGATTAAGAAACTCATTTAAAAATACCATTTGTTTAGTCTGTTTACCTTGTGTATTTGACCGCAGTTTGTGAAACACGGTCAGTGCCGTCGTTTATTGAGTACTCAGAGGAAGAGTTCAGTATTGGCAGGGAAGCTAATCCTGAACGTGAGCAGCCATGGAGGTAAGAGGAGAGAAAGGATGAACATGTTTGATAGACTTGGTCTCAGACTTGTCCTGGAAGCCCTTCTGAAATGTCAGAAACTGCCTTTATTTACTTCTCAAAATGAGGTCAGGCTCTCCTCTTTAAAGCTACTGTGTTGCAAAGCAGAATTTTACACTCTAGAATCACTGCTGGATCTGAAGGACATTTTTTTTTTTCTCCCCTGCATTCCCTGGTCTTGTGTTATATAAATGTAAGTATGAATGCGTATTAAAAAAGGACAGTCTCAAATCCTGAGACAAAAGCCTACCCAGTATCAGATATCTGTTTTGAATGCTCTCCTCTTCTTTCATAATGTGACTTATGCATGTCTGTAGTACAATTATAGTGATAGTGGGTTTGGTCAATACATGCTTTTTCTGTTCTTACTATTTTATGCAAATGCTCTCCTTCAAAGTTGTAGCCCAGCCCTGTCCCACAGTGCATCTGCACATACCATCCTACATAATCACCTTTATTTTATTTTTTTTAAGGGCTTTAAGTGTCTTTCTGACACCCTGTAGCATATCATGAAGATCCTATGCGTGCTCTGTATGAACTGGGGTGCTTAACTTATGGTCTAGAGACCTCTGAAGAGTCAACTTGTCGATGCATTTTGTGCGAAAGCAAGTGAGGTCCTTGGAGAGAGAATGGCTGTGAATTAAGTGTGGAAGAATGAACTGTCAGAACAGTGGAGAGGTGCCCACCGTGTTGACCTCACTGAAGTCTGGAGCATGGAGATCTTTGAAGTGGTGGAAGGGACTTGGTGAAAATTGCAGGTTATGGAGGATGCAAACCTGAACTGACTCTGTTATCTTTCCCTACCCTCCCATCCTCACAGTATTGTTAGGCCACAGTGTTACTGGAACCTGCAGGCCAATGGAAGAACAGGACAATGATTTTAAAGAGTTGTGGGCAAATCTTTTGGGTAGAGCGAAGAAAAAAGCTGGGGATGCTGAGGCAGCGAAGAGGGCTCAGAACAGGTCAAGGAGCACTGCAGCAAAAAGCAAATTAAGAAGAGGCAAAGCCACTGCTAAGAGCCAAAACCATCATCACTTGCCAGCAGCGAAGGCAACAAACTTGCCTCAAGATTTGGGTCCAAAGAAACAAACATTGGTGCACAAAGAAGACGGTGACGCTGTGGCCTGTAGTAGTGGTGAGGCTGCACAAGGGGATGAAGAGAGAAACCCTTTCCCTGCCAGCCAGCTGAGTACAGTGGCCAGTGAGTGTAGCCAGAGGACCCTGAGAGGTGAGTGAACCGAAATCTTTCAAACAGGAAATGAGCTAGGACTGAAAACACTCTGTAGTTCAGTGGAGCTCTTCAGAAGTCCACCTGGAGGGGACACATAGCAGCACTGGTCGAAGCAGACTTGCATCTTGTGTTTCCATCTACACTTAGCTAATTAGGCTTATCCAGGGGTCTAACCTAGGAGTGTGACCTGTGGTACAGGCAGACAGAAGATGTCCTTCAATAAGGTGAAGCCTTGGTATGAAGTGATGTGTTAGGGAGTTGTTATT
The DNA here is from genome assembly GCA_008921705.1 of Burhinus oedicnemus. Classification (NCBI taxonomy): domain Eukaryota; kingdom Metazoa; phylum Chordata; class Aves; order Charadriiformes; family Burhinidae; genus Burhinus; species Burhinus oedicnemus. The sequence goes on along the minus strand of VFFE01007232.1, from coordinate 3,937,121 downwards.
CACTGTTTTTTGCAAAATCAGTACTGAGAAAAACACACTCAAATCATCTAGAAGCAAGCTTAGAACATATTGAGGTGCTTTTTCACCCAGTGCATCATTGCATTGTGAAATATATTGCCACTGGATGTTGTCAAGGCCAGAAATATAAACAAGTTAAGAAGGGTGTTGGATTAATTCATAAAGGATTAGTCCTTCGATGGTTATTAAATGTGATGGCGAGAATGCAGTCAGCAGTGCAGGAAGTCCTTAAACTGATAAATAAGAGAAGGATTATTTTGTACCTGTCCTGTCCTGATCGCCCTTTCTTAAGTACATGCTGTTGGCTGCACTCAGAGACAAGATACTGGTCTGACAAGATCTTTGGTCCCATCTTGGTGCTGCCCATAACCACGGGATACCTGGAGCAGAGCTGAGGTGTTAGCCTGGCATTGCCTCTGCCTGCTGCTTGTTACCACCGCCCTTTGGGAACTCACGGCCCCTTCAGCTCAGAGCCTAGAAGTTTGAGTCATAGGCAGGGTTTGGAGGTCAGAGCAAAGAACAGCAGGAACCATAGGACGTTCTGCGGTGGGAATGCTGGGGAGAGCGGGGCTGTAGGGCTGCCTTGCTTGTTCTTGCTAGTGACCTTCAGGCAAGGCCTTCCTTAATATTCTTTCCTCTAAAAGGGATATAGAGATATCTAAACTCCACTGTAACACGGAAACCTGATACTGTGGTCATCAAGTATAAAGTCATGTAATAACTAAACACATTTTTCACTTCTTCCTTTAAGAATGGCTGTTGCAAAACTGAGTCTGGCTTAGGCTGCTGTAGGAGAAGGCTTCCCCAGCAGCTCTCTGGGCAGCTCAGCTATGTGCTTAAAACTGATAAAGCTCTGGCATTTTCTCCCCCTCTAGTAAATACTCTGAGTGGCTGTTCCCAGACTACATTATCCTTCCACCCTGCTACGCAGCCAGGGACCTGCTCTTCACCCACCTCAAAGATGCCGCCGCTTGCAGGGTCAAAGATGCGGGTAGCAGAGCTTGTAGTGGAGAGAATGCAGCAGTTCAAGAGAGTAGCACCTGAACAGCTAAAACACAGCACAGACGATAGCTTGCCAAAGTCTGTAGCCAGTGGGGATTTCCCTGATGAAAGCCAGGAGCGGAACCCACCAGAGAATGGTATGTTTCTCCTGTTAGCTCTTGTATGTGCAGAAAGAGTGCTGTGGGCTGGTGAGAATGGTTGCATGAGAAGCAGTCTGGATTCCTGGGCTTTGTTCCCAGCTAGCCTAGTGGTTCACTGTGCAGCACTGAATAAATCACTCCAGATCGCTGAGAACACTTGCTTTCTCTATTATTAAAGGACTATCTGTACTTTTCTCCCAGCTCTTCTCTAGGGCTAAATTGACCTTACGCTTGATTCTAAAGGGATAATTATCTTATTGGAAACAGGTTGAAATTCCAACAGGATCAGTGAATTTTGTCATCCTTCCCTTGGGAGAGTATTAGGCAGCTGTTAGGTAAATAGGACTCGTAGGTAGGCCCTGTCTTTGGTAGATCTCCAAGCATTCTACAAAAGTAATATGTTCTATGCAGATGAATTAAATTGACAGCAATTTTTCTCTGGTTTGGTTCTTCCTAAGTCAAGGCCCTGTTGGTTCTGTGTGGACATGAAAATCTGCTGTGTTTTAATATGTGGTGTATAAGCTCCCATGTTCTCCCCAGAAGCTTTAGCCAAAACTTACCCTTCATTTGGCTCTGTGTGATGTACTGTGAACAAATTGCCACCTCCTGCCCCTCGGCTAGTGCAGGCCTGGAGGATTTAAAAAGTGCAGTTTGTACATTCCCTTGTGAGAGATCAGAGGTGAAGATGCAAGAGAAAGATTGCAATTCATTTTTACATGTCTAGTTTAATAAACTAATAATGACCAGTATAATAGCTCCACACCTTTCATACAGGATTCTTAGTTTTCTATCTTAGATCATCTCTCCCTTTGCCAGATAACCACCATCTTTCATTCATGGAGCATGACGGTGCTCTGGCTTTGGCTCTTCAGCAAGAAACCAAAGAGGAAGCCCTGGCAAGCCTAGAGGATGTAGGCTTGTTTTTTTGTCAGATCTGCCAGAAGGATCTCTCAGCCATGAACACAACACGACGAGAGCAGCATGTTAACAGGTGAGAGACCAGCATGATGTGTCCTTTCCACATCCCCTTAACCTTATAGACTGCTCACTCAGCTTAGCCACTAAAGAACACGGTAGCAGAGGAATCTGCATAGTGGCATTGACCTTTATGGCTTGAATTAACAAGTTGTTTTTATGTCAAAGCAGAGGCTGATTGTCTTGCCCCACAAGGGCACACTGCACATATGTGGTAAGGCCAATGCTGCTTTCATCAGTAGTATGGCAGAGGAGCTGCGATTGTAAAGTGCCTAGCAAAATTAATGAGGACCTACTACTGCAGATTTTGAGATCTGCCAACAAAGTAATGTTTGATCTGTTTTGCTAAGGTCTGTCTGAGGACATCTAGTATGTCACTGTGTATCTGAGCTGCTTGCTGAGGGAAAGGTGATATGTTCAGAAAGATGACTAACTTGCGCTGTAGAGCTTTGACAGTGAGAGTAGGGAGGCTAAGGGAGGGTGACCCTGCCTTCTCTTTTGTCAGAATGTGTGCAATTAAATTGAAATTAGTGCCCTTAATTTAACAGTTTCCTTCATGGTAAATGTCAAGTACTGTTAATATATTATGTACAGATAGGTCTTTGTAAATTAAAAGCATGTGCTTCTCTGTTGAGAAATATCAGAAACAGCACAATTGAATGACTGAATTCCAGCACTTTCAGAGGGCAAGAGTGATTTGATTTGTCCAGTCCTACATCACGTTATTGAGTGGCTCACTTTCATTAGGATTGTCTGCAACTGCAGCTTTAGAGTTGGTATTGCTATTTCTGTCTTCAGATATTTACTGCTGCTTGAGAGGACAGAGATTGTAAAACAGCGACAGTGTCTTAGAAATGTTTTTTGGAAATTAAGTCTGCTTTCTGAACTAATAAGCGTGTAATCGTAAGATGAGATAGCAGTCTTCATCACAAGAGGTAAAGCTGTAGATGGATAGATGCACTGGCAAACTAGTAGTCACCAGTCCTAGTATATCAGATGAATGGTCTCATACACAGAGACCATTGTGTGTGTAGGTTGTGTGTGTCATTACCTAATCAGGGAGTGATTTTTATACCAGGTACTGCAGATCCAGGATTTCACACTCTGAATCTCTTTGGAGAGGACAGAAAAAGAACCATTAAAATTTTTTACATAGTTTTGACCTTCCAGAAATTATTAGAAGTTCATTATCTTTCACTCTTGAATGCGGTCTTACTTTTGACTGGTCCCTCTTCTGTGACATAAAACACTGTCTTTGTCAAGTGAGATACCTGACTTGAAAACACTTGCATTCTTGACACGGCATGTGGTCATGCCTACAAAAGTAGTAAGAAGGACAAGAAGTAGTCCTGTTTCGGATGAGAAAGGCTTACCATTTCTCTGGTAGGCTGATTCTTTTTTTAATGGTAGTGTATAAGTTAGCTGGAATGTTAGAATGAATGCAGAAAGAGAGAATAGGTAATGGACATGCAATGAAGTTAAAGAAGGTTATTACCTATGCTTTCTTCTGAGCAGCATGTTTTTAATATGCCTCTGAGGCCATAACCTCTGTGTAACTGTTACATGTCACATTCATCACAGTGGTGGGCACATAATTCTTGCTTCTTTAGGAGATGTTTCTCTGGCTGTTACAGATATTAGAGATGATTGTGCTTCCTTTAATATTGTTTAAATCTTAGCGTGGACAGTTTTAAAGTCTTCAGAGTTAAGCTTTGCCATCATCTTACAGATGTCTGGATGAGATGGAAGAAGCACAGATGTCCTCCTCCAGCAAACCACTGGTCCCTGAATGTCCCATCTGCGGGAAGCAGTTCCAAACCCCACAGAGCCGAGTCAGTCACTTGAAACGCTGTGCTGTCGAGATGGATGTTCCTCCTAAGCTGCTTCTTCAGGCAGTGCAGTTGCAGGTGTCCATGCTTGGTGATGCACCTCTTCAGTCTCCCAGGTAAGCTGGTGAAAATAACATTACTTTCTTTGGCCTGAGAGACATTGACCTTGTGCTCCTGGGGATGAACGATAGAAGCAAGGCAGACTCACATTGTGGGTGGGCCCCAAATCCAAAGAAGGTCAAGTAGAGCCATGACCCAGTACCGCATGAGGAGAATGTGGTAGGTACTTGGAGAAATCATCTTGCATTGCTTCAGAAGTGGTCAGGTGGTGGATGACTTTAAAAGTCAGCAGGCACGAGCAAAATGGGGAATAAATAATCTTACACTGGCGTGTAACAAATATTTGTGCTCTGTGAGACAATTATGCAGTAAAGGTGAATGGTGTGTTTGAGCATATTAAGCAGCCACATAGTACAAGTATGCAGTCTCTCCTGAGCATCTGTCATGCCAATGCCTCAGCTCTTTGGCTTGTGGCTGTACTGGATATATGTGCTTTACACCCTGAGCCAAAGAGGAAACAGACGTGATGTTTTGAAATGCAGAGCTGCCTCTGCTGTCTTGGATTTGACCAGAATCTTCAGAGTACAGCAAGTGGTGCCTAACTGAATTTGTAGAAGGGCTCATAAGTCCCTTTGTGCTGAGGAAGGACCATTGCCTGTTCCCCACAGAGGCGGAAGAGTGGGAAAGCATTTTCTGGCAATCTTGTTTTTGCCCTGCTTCAACTTGTTTTTCCCTTTAGGTACAAAAAAGCATTCAAGATAGAGATAGCAGATGTTTACATCAGTGCTGTGGTCTTGCGGTTACCTTTTCAAAATAGGACTTTCTCTAAATTGCTCTAAATTCCATGGGTGATAAGAAATCCTTTGCTTTCTGCTGGGGAAGAATGTACTGAATAGTTTTTCATTAGCCTGGATATGGGAATCTCTCTGAGCCAGCAGAGCAGCTGGTCTGGAGTGTTCAGCGTTTCTTGTCTGTGATCCAGTCACATTAACTTGGGCTTCCTGCTGCATTCTTGTATTACAGCAATCAACCAAGCAGGTCAAAGCGAAAAGGCTCCTCCAAAGAGGACTCAAAGCAAATGCAGAAGAGGGCCAAAATGGAGACTAAGGATGAAGATTTGCTGGTTGCTATGGCAATGTCACGCTCTCTGTTGGAGCAAGAAAAGCAGAAACAAGCAAAATCAGTTACAAATGTGAAACCAGTGGCTGCTTTGCCAATCAAATGGAAGCCAGGATCAGGTATGTGTTGAAGTGAGTTAGTGTCGAAGGCTGTGTTATTGGAGGAGTAACATAGTACAGCCTGCTCTTCACTGAAACTTTCCTGTTGGGTATAGGAGGGATGACAGCCCTGTTTCTGTTTTATTTCAGCTGTCAGAGCTTCAACAATATGCAGTATCCACACACAGTCAAGGAAGGCTGCAGGATGTCCATGGGTTTTAGTGAAATCCCTTAGGAATCTCATGGGTTTTTTCACCAACTGATTGTTTTGAATCTGTAAAATATTCTTAAAATAAGCTGTTGTTTTTTTTGTAAACTCTGAAAGTGAAAAGAGCTAACATGAACAGATTATTGTTATTGCTCCTTTAGTAAATTTTTTCCTATTAATCTTGCTGCAACCTGAATCAATGCAGCTTTTTCAGCCTTATCTCTTATCTCTATTTTCTTCCTGTAATGGACATAGGTGTATACTACATGCTGTTGAGCATGTGCTTCACTATTTCAGTGTGCAGAAAGGTTTAGAAAGGAAGACAATTGCCAGGGGAGACCATTGAGTGCTGTGCAGAGGGGAGAATTCACTCTTTGTGCCACTGCTCAGGTCTCCCCCTGCCGATAAGTACTGCCAGTTGGATTTGAGGTGAGGCATTAGTAAGGCAGAGGTAGTAAGACACAGGATTTCCCAATGAAGCTGTTCAGTGTTCATGTGAGCTGTGGTTTGATATAATCAGTGACCTGTACACAAGAAAAGGAGTCCTTTGCAGATTTGTTGGTGGGTTTTTTTCTCCCTTTTTTGCAAAGCATGGGATCTAGTCAGGTGCCATACAGGCAAGATTCCGTGGGTCTGGGAGGTAGACTGCATGGATACCAGTAGCTTCCATAATTACCAGATCTTGTAGAGATGTGACCACTCCCAACAGGCAGTGTGAGCAGTCTTTTTTGGAGTTCATTTCTCCCATAAGGATGATGTAAGGCTTTGGACTACCTACAGAAATCTTTGAGTTGTGTTCAGCTTGTAGCCGCCTTTTGGTCATCACTGAGTACAGTACCTGAAGGAGCTGGCATGTTGAGCTGCTCTGCCCTATGTGTTCAGCTGTTTATTTGGGTTCCTCTTGTTTTCTTTTTAAAGAGAAAAAATGGCGTAAAAGAGGCCCAACTGCACCTCCACCATTACTGCTTCAGGACCCGGAGAAGGCCTGCAAAAGGATCCAAGAGCGAGTAGCTATGCTGCTTGCAGAAGAGGTGGAATTCCCTCCCACCCCTCAGCTTCCCACTAGTAGGATTTTGGAGGATGAATCTGGGAAAGCAACCTGGCTTTTGCCATTGTCCAAAACCAGGGAGTGCTTTTTATGGAATATCAGTGCTCTGACAGGACCCTATGACCCTGAATCATTCTACACTGCTGAACTAACCCCTCCAATTGTACCTTGGAAGCCTGTGCAGGTGCGATGCTCTGTTGACCTCGTTCTGATACTTGTGTGCCCTGGTTTGCTTGCCCTGTAACCCTTCTGTTTCCTCATTTGGTATTTAAACGAGTGATCCCCTGCCTCTGCATACACCTACTCACTACTTGTGCCCTGTTGTCCCCTGATCTTACACAGTTAGGTTTTATGATCTTGAACTTTGATTTCTCCTGTTTGGAGAGGAGATCAAGGTTCATGTTACCATGTTATTCCTTGGGCTTTCAGAAAATATAACTGATGGGAACAGAGAGTACTGAGTGAGGGGACTTCATTGTGGTCATTTTGCCACTCTACTTTGTCCATGTTTACAGCAGCCTGACTCTTGTTTTCCTTCTTGGCAATTTTCTCTGTTTGATTCTAGTATGAGCTTTGCCCATGTGTTGCAGTCAGCAAGGAACTGGGTGAAAAGTTTAAACTGATTTGTCTTGCACAGAGGAGAAGGTGGGAGCACCTACAGTTGGAACGTGAAGCATTTGCACTTCAGGCTTTCCCTGTGCGTCCCACTGCCTCTTGGTGCATATGAGCTTTGACCCAGTTTTCAGTTCCACTGTTTCATTCTGTTTTTCACCTAGATCTCCTGCCTCTTTCAGTGCTCCATATTTTTATAAAACGTGCCTACAGAACTAGACAAGGCTCTTTTAGTCTCTCGTTACATTGTTGCTCTGCGAGAAGGATATCACTTCTCTTCCTTCCTTCATTCTTTCCTTGAAGAATTACTTGGGGCTTCTGTTCAAAAACTACTGTGCATATATAGGTGCTTTATTTAATAATCCTTCCCTAGTCAAAGCCCAGAGTTTTTCACTGGCTCATTGCAGGCTAGGGCTGCAGTGGAGTGACTCCATTCTATGAAGATTGTTGACCTTTCGTTCAAGTGAAAAACTGCCAGAGAAGTTTAAAAAATAAAAAGTAGAAAGGCCTTTAAAATCATGGCAAGAATGTGTTTTCCCTCTGATTCTTTCTAGTCACAGAAATAGCTAAACCACTTTTACTTAGAAAGAAACAAACAAAACTATTTTTATTGGGAAACAGAGACCAAACCTGGAAAATGTCAGCTCCAAGGTGAAAGTTTGATTTAGTTACATGTAACTGCAAAAGCATTTCAGAACTCAAAACAGAAGCACCTGGAGTGCTTCAGCTGTGGCTGTTGCCAGGTGCTCCAGCTATAACGAAATATTTAGATGTTGGAGCAGGAGCATTTCCACCATCCTTTCCTCCCTGCTTGGCAATTGCCTGCACAGACATGCTCCTGGAGAAACCACCTTTTCTGCATTTTCTGTTGTATTTTCCTTTCTTCTGTTCAGAGCCATCTTATCTCTGGAGAGTCCTTCATAAAACTGCAGAGAGCTTTTGCCGCAGAAGCCCCTGTACCTGGGGAACACTCTGCAATCCTTTACTAGATGTTCCAAAAGTATGAAGTAGAGACTGTACTCTGAACTCTGCAAATACATAAAATGAGACCTAATTTATTGGTGTCTTTTTCCCCCCCTCTTTTGATCAGAATCATGAGCCAGAGAACCGTCTGCCTTCAGTGGGATCTGATCAGCCAAAAGTATCCCAGCAAATTCAGCCTGACCTCAGTTCTCATGAGCCCACTTGCACAGAGGTTGGAGGCCAAACTTCTCATGAATCCAAGTCAGGCCATGAAGGAGATGGGCAGTTTTTATCTCACAGCCAGAAGGATGTTCAGACCCTGCGGGACCTAGTTGAGTTGGCCAGGGAAGGACTTACCCTCACTCAGTGGAACCTTGATGTTGACCACGTTCAGGCAGCGGAGCAGGCAGGTGAGTTCTGGCAGCTCTGTGAGCCCTGTCCCTAGTCCCTTCAGGTACACAGAGCCAGACTTTTGCTGTGCTGAGTTGGGAGAGCCGTGACAGCACCCACAGGATATTGATCCAAGAGGGGGATATTGTGGGGGGACATTTTTCTTCAGTAAGCTTTAGATACAATCAAACTGATATTTCTGACATGATTCATAAATCCCAAATTTTAAAATTCCCTTAAAATATCAAAGTATTTCCTACCAGGCATGTTCAACAGCTGGGCTAAAATGCTCATCCCAGCCATTTGGTCAGTCTTTCAGTTATGTGCACTGTCTTTTGAGGTCTTGAGACAATCAGGTGAAAGAGAAGTGTAAGAGGGGTGATTTTATGTTGGTACATTGATTACACTATGCAGACACTAATGCAGCAGAACCCATTTCTGAAGACATTAATTCTTTCTGTTGCTCTGCATCCTCTTCTGTGCACTCTGTAGACTACCACAGGGCTCAGGCTGCGCGAAACTGGCTGCCTCAGAGTACTAGGGCCCACAGCATTTTGTTTAGGTTGATCCAAGATGCATTCTGCCTGTCTGCTAGGATGAGACTGTGGCATGTCCCATCCCGCTCTGTGTCGTAGTTTTTTTCCCCACTGGAGGAAAACTGAGACGTGAAAGCAGAGAAGCGTGCTGTACTCCACAGTGCCTACATCTGGATGATTATGGTATGCACAGATGTGCAGTGGATTGGTGCTGCTTGTGGCCGAATGGTATTCAGGTACCACAGCCTGTCACAGCCCAGGGCCAAACCCTCCAGTAAAGGATTGAGGGAGGGGCTGAGCCTTCAACTCAGTCAGGCCGGTTATAGCAGCTCACTTGGGGACCTGTCATGGCAAGGATCCTATTAGTTCTCACATCGCTCTGTCTCACAAAGAAGTAGTATGTGGTTTGTGATGTGCATTTTCTTCTTTGAGGAAAAGAACTGACTTCCAGCAATACTCCACATAGTGGCTTTGTGCCCCCCTCCAAAGAGAAGATCCTCCTGACAAGCAGCAATAAAAGAGTAAGGACAAGCCTTTATTTCCACTTTTTTGTATTTACTTAGCACTGTAAAAAAGAAGTTATTACATTTGTGCAATTCGTAGAAGTATGGAGTATTTCCCATTCCTTTCCATAGAAACAAAGAGGTGCTTAAGGTTCACAGTCACTCAGGAATCATCATGGGCACAGGTGAGATCAGCACATGTGAGATCAGCACACGTGGTGGTATTTCACTGATGCCTGCCAGCAGGTTTGTGGATTTCTCAGTACTTGTCCTACCTGGTAAGAGAGATGATTTAAAATGACAGGTAACGTAAGGCAAATTTGTGCATAGTTTATATAAAGAGAACTAGGTTAAACAATTACGTTATAGCACTAAGAGTATTTGGGGGTAGGAACTAGGGATGCAGCTGCACCACGTTAGGCAGTACTCTGCTTTAATGCCCAGGCTATCTAAGAGAAAACTGGCTGTAGCCCAGGAGAGACAGAGCTGCCTGGTGCTTCCTCCAGGCTCACACACCCAGCTACTTTGGGTAGTTCTGAATGGAGCTGTTCCTCCTCTGTCGCCTTTCTCTCCACGCTGTGCCTTGCAGTGGAAGACAGAATTCTTGCAGGGACTGGCTGACTTGCACTAAATTCTCTCATTTGGCATAAAAGCCTGATAGGTGATGTGGAATGCTGTGAGGCCCATGGAAGATAAGCACTTTTTTGCTGCTAATGTGAGCTTCTAAAAGGTTTAGTATGGAAAATCCTCAGTTTTGGGAACACATATTGGAGGATCTAGCTTGAAAAATCTGTGTGCTCTCTATGGTGAATAGGTGAAGAATACAGGCTAGAAAGTCACAGACAATTTTTTTTTTTTTATCAAGCTAGTAGTGTTCTGTAGATTACATCTTACCCCACATGCACCAGTGGAAGTGTAATTCCCCATGGACATGTAATCAGTTTTCTTCAATTGAAGTGCATATAAAAAACCAGTAATTCATCTTCCTACCAGGGTCATCCACTCTATCTGGTGAAACTTACTGTATTTGGTTTGATAATAAATAATCTTGCCATGAAAGCTAGTAGCTTTTGATGCCAGATAAATTTCGATGCCTTGAGAACGCACTTTCATATTGTGCAAATAGAATTAAGAGTCTTGTAAAAGGAGACAATTCTCTGAGGTGGGAATCTACTAAACTTGAGCATCGCAGCTACATGTTACAGAAACTCTAGATATTCTTTGGGGGTATTAAAAAAAAAAAAATCCTTAGCAGGAAAAAACACCTGTTTTATAAGTTTCTGAGTCTATTAAACCAGAGACCTTTAGCTGTTCTGATACTGTTGTTGAAACTCCGTTGCTATCAGAAAAAACAGTATGATTATTTTTTCAGATGTCGTTTGATTCCATGATAGTTTTCCTGAGCAAATGAAGTGTTGCTGAAGAGTTGGATTGCGAGTGGGAGAGATTTGTGCTTTATACACAGACAGAGTGTATCTGTGTAGAGCAAATACATCCATTGCATTGGTAACACATCCCCCCACCCACGCTTAAGACCTTTGTCACATCTGTGAAGTCCAGTCTAGCTGGCCTCCTCAGTAGGAGAGAGTGTTTTGGTATGTTCTCCAACAGGAGCACGTGCCCGCTTGGTGCTGCCTTCAGACCAGTGCATTTGCTTTGCATGAGAATGGTGCAGCCAGGAGGTTTCTAGCCTTATTTAATTTCCCCATTCCTGATTCATAATTTTAGCATCAGCAGGAAAGCTGTTCTGGGCTTGCTGCCTGGAACATAGCATCAGGAGTCTGTGTTTGCTGGCTTCCTGAGGTACTGTCTTGCAGGTATCCTACCTGCCAAGAATAAGAAAGCAAGAAACACCAGATTAGTTTCCAGACTGAACTTTCTGTCTTCCCCTTGGAGATCAGTCCACACCACTGCCACAACATGCAGAGTCTTCTCTAGCCCACCTATGAAGACATGGAAGAAGTGTTCTGGTGTGTGCTGCTGTTTTGGTGCTAATTAGTGTTGGCTGCTCGCAAACACATGCTGGAGTGAGTAGAAAGGTTGGGTTTCCACAGTCCACTGCTAATGTAGAAACCTGCTAATAAAATAAAGATCTGTGTTGTTCCAGGTGGAACTGCATCTCATGCAGATGTTCACTGGAATAGAACTTGCAGATCCTCAACTCTGCAGTAGGTTTGAAAAGCACAAGGTCAGTGATTAGTGAGTTAACTATAAACTGGTTTCCACTTATAGTCAGACAGCCTCTCAACTGTGAGCTGAGGGTATTTCACACTTCTCTGAAGCACTGGCCACTGCCAGAGCCACAACACTTGGCTAGAGGAATCTGAGCCTTTAGAAGACTGCCTGGGGTGGGTTCACACTGGGAGCAGCTCCAGAGCAGAAACAGTGTTCATCACTGCTGTCTTTGGAAGCGTACCCCAGGCCTGACCTTACTGTCACCAGTAGCCAGTCACAGGTAGCTCAGTCAACCAGCCCTCCCCAAAATTCCATCAAGGGGTTCTAGAATGATAATCGAAATTATGTTTCTTTTTTATAATTGAGTGGAACTTTCAAAAGGGGTTTCAGTAGCATGCACATAAATTCCTTTGAACTAGACATCTACATTAGTTTTATTCTATGTGGGCCCCTTGTTGCGGAGCTGCTCTTCTTAGCTGTCATTGCCCGACAGTGAATGAGAGAAGAAAGGCTCGTTACCCCATCCCTGAGTCATCCTCTTTCCTCTTACTCTAATTATAGTGAATTGAGTTCAAGTCCGTCAAAGTGGAAATTACAGTTTCCTAAAATTGTGGTGGAAGGCAGTAGATCAAGAGGCCAACTCTAGGCAGTGGCTAGGCCACATCAGGTAATGGCGTGGTGAAGATCTGAGGGTGATAATTTGCTGTAATACCAGGCAGAACAAATATAGTAGAATACAACACGACTGCGCTTTCTTCACAATTGCCAGACTGCGAAAAAGCAGAGGAAAACAAAGCCAGAAATGTCTGTTAGACTCGTCAGCTTATTTGTCATATGGAAGACCTGAAGTTGATAATGCTGATGATTATCTTCAGGAGGCGAAGGCAGTCTATCCAGATTGGGGCCCACAGTACAGCAATGCTGATAAACTGGGTAATTCCCTTCTTATTTTTCAGGGAAATGTTTGACAGCTGTAATGTAACTTCCGTCTTTGTGTTCCTTGTGTGTTCTAGTCCTCTCTCAGGTTGCTGGCTGAAGATTTCAGTGCAATGGTCAACAACCCCCACTTAAGTGATGTGCAGTTCCAGGTGGACTCTGGGGAAGTCCTTTATGCCCACATGTTTGTGTTGTACGCACGGTGTCCGCAGGCTGTTCAAGTTGTAAGTACTGCTGACGTACTTTCCTCCTCTGCTTCCAGAAAGCCCAGACTGCCCACACCTACAGTCAGTTAACGCAACAGAATTGGCACAGAGCACTGCTGGGCCTGATGGCAAGTGCGTCTGGATCTGCAGTGGTTTTCCAGCTTAGGAAACCAGAGTCCTGACAAAGTGGTGGAAAACATGGTACTTTATCGAGGGGAACTATGGGGAGGCAAGGATCCTTCCTTGCATTCTGCCCATGAGTGATGGAGTGCTTTTTGCTAAGTGCTTTTTGCCCTTGTTTTTGTAGCGTGCAAGTGCAGACTGCCTTGTCCATCTTGATGTGTCCTGCCTGTCACCCAGGCTGGGAAGCTTGAGTATGGAGTAGAGAGATTCTGGGAAGTACTTGAAAACAACCTACACAGAGGTTTTGTCACTCTCAGAGTTGCTTTGGAGGTAGCTGCACTGAATTTTGCAAGGCTAGTGAAGTAGTTCTTCTCTTCCCAGAAGCATTTTGGGTTGAATAGTTCCCAGCCTGCTCCTATGCAGTCTCCTGTCAGGACAGTGGAAGGCACTGAGCCCAAGATTTGAACTCTACTCTTTCACAGAGCTGCTACCAGTCCATACAGCCAGCTCCCTAACAAAGGAAGCTTTCTTTAAAGCTGTCCTTTTGGAAACAGTGGAATTAGTTCTATCCTCATACATGTTGGGAGTAGATTCCACCCAGGGTGACTCAGGCTATTTCTAAGGGGTCCATGAAAAGTCTGGGGAGGGGAAGCAGGTTCCTATATGCCATACAGCAGTGTTATGTGAAATTTTTTTAAGGGATTTTCACAACCATTAGCAAATGTGCATGTGCCCCCAGGTCAAATGACTTTAAAAACAACTAGGTTAGCCATGTTCTCTTAGAATTTCCCTGCAACTCTGGCTTCAGCATTCTCATCCACTGTTTTCATGGGCAGGAACCATTTGTGTGGGTAGAGTTGTGGGATTGACCCAATGCTGTATTTCTGATACCTGCAGAGGGTTGTTTTCCTATAAGACCCCACCTGCAGAGCAGCATTTCTTGTTTATTTTCTGTATAGGTGCGGGAGTGCTCTTCTTTATTGAAGATTTTGGGTAACAAGGAGGCAGTAATTAATCAGACATGATTTCGGAGCTCGTGTTTTCTGCAGCATGGCGGCCCCTGACTTTAGAGAGAGTTTCAGATAGCGCAATACGTGATCTGGCTGCAAAAGAAAGTAAGACCTTACTGAACTTGAGATGCATTTTTGCTAAAACCTGAGATCAAGTTGGACCCACACAGATAACGGTCCGGTTCAGGGGAGCAGTATTTTTTATGGTGTCTCTTTTCCTGTGAGACGCAGGAGAACTAGCATTTTGGCAGTGCATCAAGGGTAGGTAAATTCAAAACAGATCAGAGGAAGCTCACTTGTAGAGAGGTGTTGATAACTCTGGAAATTGTGCTCTGGGAAGTAATTTGATTCCAAAACTAGCTGGAGGACTCCAGGACCATCTTTTATATGTGTGACTAAAACAATTTGAGTAGTCAGACTTCATCCGAGCTAACAGCTGTAGGGTCAGGAAGGAAATGGCCTGTTCCACATGAAGCTCTGCATAACTAGTCCTTTTAGACTCCCTCTGAGGCATCAGGTCCTGGTCCCAGGATGAGACTTTGGCAAATGAAAGAAATAAGCTGATATGAACAAGAACATTGGTGTTGCCTTTCCTCCTACCCCAGGTTCACAGTGAAGGGTTCTTAGTGGAGGAGGATGGGAACACACAGACATGCCGTGTGCTGCTGACTGACGTGACAGAAGAGGCAGTGTGTGCATTCCTGCGATACCTTTATGCTGCTGATGCTGACATCCCTGCTGGGGTGCTGCCCCAGGTGGGGGCTCTGGCTGCCAGGTTTGTATTGTGAGCATGTTTTGGATCCCCTTGTGCTCTCAGCCACACAGACCCCAACCTGATATCTTCCCTTGCAGTTTAGTGGCATACAAATTCCATAGTCCTCTGCTTACATCTTAAGTGAAACTTCAGCATAAGATTGCTCTCTACAACTACCTGAAAGGAGGAGGTAGCGAGGTGGGGGTCGGTCTCCTCTCCCAAGTAACAAGTGATAGGACAAGAGGAAATGGCCTCAAGTTGCTCCAGGGAAGGTTTAGATTGGATATTAGGAAAAAATTCTTCACTGAAAGGGTCATCAAACATTGGAACATGCTGCCCAGGGAAGTGGTGGAATCGCCGTCTCTGGAGGTATTTCAAAGATGGGTAGACATGGTTTAGTGTTGATTTTGGCAGTGTTATGTTGATGGCTGGACTCGATGATCTTAAAGGTCCCTTCCAACCTAGATGATTCTATAGTTCTGTGATCATCCTACCCTCATCTTTTCCATGAGTCTCTTTTCAGATTTTATCTGGGTGAGATCTTCTATGTTCAATACCAAACTTTTGCCAAGAGTTTTGTCTCAGGATATTTATTGACAGCTGATGTTGACAGTGATGATGAGCATGTCTTCTGTATCTGATTTTCAAAGCGTTGCACTAGCAGTGCACTTAATCTGAACAACACTTGCATTAGAATGCTAACATATTGTGTCAGTGATGCTCTCGGTCGTGATCCTAGGTGTGTGCTAATTAAAGAGCTTGAAATGGGAGCAGTTGCTGACATACGGAGGGGAAAATAGCTGGGTCTTGCCAAAATGTATGTACAGAGGTGCCCTGTCACTCCAGAAAGCCATGAAGCTTGCACGTGACAGACATTATCCAGCTATTCTATGGGGCTCTCACCATTGCAAATGGCAAAGGGGTTTTAGTGTAGTCATATAGCTGTTTAGTCTCAAACATAAAAAAGGAAGAGTGTGCCTGATGCTGTCATGTGAGTGACACCTGGAAAGGGAATTCCAAATTACAGGAATATATTGGATCTTGTATGTCTTAAGAAACCAACATTCTCATGCAAATTCTTTACAAGGCTCACAAGAGTGAGGAGGCAGTCAAATGATAAAGAAATACTGGAGCAGAAAAATACTAACATTACTATTATATCCTTGCAGGTTTGGTATGGGGGAACTGATGGCAAACTGTGAAAACAACACTGGAGAGAGTCAGGTGTCTTCTGGAGTGGATTCAGAAGATGATCTTATCTCTGTGAGGGATGAAAAAGATTGTGAGGACAGAGCTGAGAACTTCCAAGACCTCTTGAAGTCAGTGTGGGTGGGTGAAGATGAGGAAGAAGTAGCTTTGCTGAACCCCGAATGCCAGAAGGAAGATGACAATGGGGTGGGTGAACAGGAGCTGAAGGAAATCTATGACTTTGCTGCAACTCAGAGAAAGATGGTTCAAGGTGAAACAGAGGTGAGCGAGGGAACAGACTGCAGCATCTGCAGTGATACTGAGGCAGCCCAAGGTACGAACCAGCAAACTGAGGAAGAAGAGGTAGAGAGATCTGAATGTGCTTCAATAAGCAACAGCTTCAAAGATTTCAGGGATGACAATGCTGTGGAAAGATCTAAATGTGACTCGTCTGCACAAGAGAAAATGCAGAATATAAATAGGTGCAAGAGTGTGAACGCTGCACAGACCACTTTTGTTCTTCACCACGGTGAACCTCAAAAATGGGACGTAGCATCCCATGGTGCCACTGCTAATGAAGGAGAGACCATGAGGAGATGTAAAGGTGTGAAGGATTCCAAGTCATCTCAGGTCACACATGATGGGGCAGATCACTGTGAAAAACAGTTTCCTAGCTTCAACGGTGATACTAACATAAATGAAAGTTATGAACACTTCTTTTCTGTAACTCAGGGGGATTACTGTGAGCCTTCTCCAGTGAAAGAAGTTATGAGAGAATCAGGAAAGGCTCTTAGTGAAAAACATGTTGATGTTAATGATTCACTTCTGTACAGCAAGTCACAAAAAGACCTCTCTCCCTGTAGGAACGGTTTTTACAGGAGTCCTCCTCCCAAACCTTATGTGCCTCTTTTTCCTGCTGTTGGCTCTTCACCTGCATCTCCAAAATCAGAGAGGAAGTTTGCCAGAGAACATGTGTCAACACCAAAGCAAAACAAAAAGGAAAAATCATTCCCATCTAATGACATACCCTTTCAGAAGGGCAATGAGCTGGATACTGCATCAAGAAACAACAACACAATTTCTCTAGCAGAGCTTCCCGACGTTGATTTAAACAAGCATACGTACATCCCAGTGTTGTCACCACCAGTCATCAGAACTCAGGATGCTGCAGCTCAGGGGAACAAGGAGGGTGATGTTATTGTTTTATCTTCTGATGATGAAATGGAGTTACAACAAAACAAGAAGTCACCAGAGTTAGCCTCTGCTCTGAAGGAAATGGAAATCCCTGGGCAACTGAAATGTACAAACATAGAACAAACTCCTGAGATACCAAAACCTGAACCTAACTCATCAGTCACTGAAACAGAGCAGAGATCAGTCCAGGTCTCATGTGGCATTACAGATACGGTGCATATAAGTAATGATGTAAAGATATCCACTGAATTGCCTCCCAGCAGACAAATAGATGCTTGTATGGAGAGCAGACGGAGTCCAAATCTGAGCCCTCAAAAAAGGCTTGGTCATGAAATGTCTTCAGGTACAGACAGCTCCTGGCTAGTGCCAGACACACCAGTTCTGAGCAAAAGCAGAAGTTTCTCAACACAGACGCAGGTCACAAGTATTCATTTATTAAAGAGTCCAGGATCTAAACTCAGCACGAAGAATTTAGCAGCAGGTAATAGTAACCATGAAATGGCTGGAAATTTAATAGAAGTTCATGAAACAACATTGTCAGACAAACGTTTGCCTATGGAGACCTCAGTCAGCGAAAGGAGCCCTTCCAGCAGCCCAGCAGCAGGATCATTTTCCAAGAACTCACCACCAGTTTCTCCAGTGGATTCAGTTCTCCTCTCCCCTGGCCACACCAACATAAAAAGCAAATGTGCCAAGATCTCATTTTTATCCAAACCTGTGCCTCCATGCCATGAGCACTCATTGGAAGATAAAGCAAATAGCAGCGTGGTTGAGGTAGAAGACAGTGAAAAGGAAATAAGCCTGCCTTCTGTGAGCAGTAGTGTCTTGCTTTGTGATGAGCCCCCAGTCCCCATTGATGACTGCTGGCACGTTGAATATCTGTCACCAGTCAGAGGTAACAGCCAGGACTCCAACCAGGTCAGCCGTGCAAAGACTAGCACTGCAAGCAGTGCCAAACCAGACTCTTGGCATGACCAGTGGGAGAGCCCAGCCCACGCGCAGGAAATTAAGGGCAGTACCCCTCTTCGAGGAAGTCCTGTTGGCAGAACAACTTTGCTCTGTCTTGAAAAGAGTCCTATTGAGGCATGTTCACCAGTGGGCAGTAGACCAAGTTACCTGAACTCCAAAATCTGGGATGATTGGAATGGAGAAGAGGAGGAAGATGAATTTCCAGGGATGCTTCCTCTGTCTCAGAGGTTGTCAGCTGCAGCAGGTGCCTGTCAGACAGATCCTGTAAAGACTCCTGGTGAGATCTTGTATTGAGACTAGTTTTATTGGACTTGGTTAAATTGTTTTCATTTTAAGTGGTCATCTCACCTGTTGTTCACTTGATACATTGAAAGAGTCCTGTCCATGGGTAGGCTTCATATATGCTTTCCTACTAAGCTCTACTGATGCACTGCTGTCTTGCGCTGCCTTCTGTTTGCTGGTTCTGGGCCCTCCTAACAGACCTCTGCATGCCTGCCACATATCCTTGCATGGTTCCTTCCATCTAAGACCAGTAATTGATCTCATAGTATCTAGTTAAATGTATTATTAATTATGCCATACTAAGTGATTAGTTTAATGGGTGTTTAGAACATGACATGTGAGGCTGACTGTACTTCACAGTATCAGTAAATTGATATCATTAAATCAGTATCTAACTCAGGACCCCAGGAGCCTGACTTGCTCAGTTTCTTCTGCAAGTCCCTGGTATGAAACTTCCTTCCTGGGAGAAGAACTGCATCACAGAATCCAGTAAACATGTTTTTTTAACTGCCTTGTAAATATTGCCTGTTATAACAAAGCCCTGAATGAGATTCGTATTCAGATGTAACATATGTCTTAATTTAAGCTGTTTTCTGATTTAAAGGCAATAAAAACCCAGTATCCCAGCTTAGAAAAAAAAAAAAAAGTGTTGACTGTTCTGTGCAGTATGAAGCTGAGTAATAATTAAAAGAGCTTGTAGAAAAGTAGCACTATTTAAACAATTATTATATAATATTAGAATATCTGCCACTAAGAGGGGAAGATATCAGCCACTCTAAGTCGTTTCTGTACTAATTCTGAGGATGGTAATTTCATTCTACTGCAGAACCTTCCCATCAGGAGAATGACAAGCTTCCCAGCACTCCGATGACACCAATGCCAGCTTACTCCATCATGGAGACCCCACAGCTGAAGAAGGAGTTGAGCAGGTTAGCATTACCTCCACGAGTACATATTTTTATGAGCAGCAAGTTGCTGGCAGGTAGTGCGAAAGAAAGCTCCTGGGCTGAAAGGGAAACCTTGGTGAAGCTCCAGTCAGTGTTTTTTGAGGTCATGTCACACTTTTCCAGCAGACCACTGGACTTCCTGGCCTTAGCCCCTTTCTGAGCTGTGACAGTGGAAGGTGCAGTATTCTTAACCTAAGCTCCCCCTTTTCTCTTTCAGATTTGGAGTTCGTGCTCTCCCAAAACGCCAGATGGTGTTGAAGCTGAAGGAGATATTCCAGTATACTCATCAGGACGTGGACTCTGACTTTGAGGATGAAATTCCATCTTCCCAGACTCCCCTGCAGAAGTCCCCAGCCAAACGCTCTAGGCAGTCAAAGGCAGACCAGACTGCAGGTGGAAAGCGTGCCAGTGCCTCAAGGGCCAGGGGCAAGAGGAAGCAAGTTGCTATGGCTTCTTCAGTGCTCCCTGTGGGGAGGGCTGATGATGACCTTGTTGGATCCCGTGAAACAGGCTGTGCAGCACCCAAGGAGGGAACTAAAATGACACATCACTCAGAGGGAGCCAAAGAGCAGAAAAGGTCATCTGTATCTCCAGAGAGATGGTCTCTGACAGCCGATGGTGAGGAACCAATGCTCTCAGCATCTCAGGAGTCTGCAGTTTCTTCAGTGGATGGAAGCGACATCTCTTTTGGCTCACAGAGGTAAGGGAACAAAATACTAAACAAAACAGTCAATGGTGCAGGACAGAGATGAGCTAGGAAGGTGGCAAACAAAAGTGAGCGTCCACGTGGCCTACAGTGGCCCTGCCACCTCCTTGGGCAGGTGGCAGGGCCATCTGAAGGTCAACACGCTCCTACAAAAGAAATAGGCTTTGGGTTTTTTTAGTCTAATTCCCAGTGAGCTATTCTCAGAACACAAAAGTGCTTGTGGCTTCATGAGGGCAAGGCCTAAAACTGGCATGCCTGGTTTCTGCAAGTTAGAGTGACAAGGAGCCCTCAGCGTTGGCTGAGAGCCTGCAGCTAGAGTAGGGAGAGGATGGCACAGCAGTACTCGGCAGAGGCTGCTGCAATATGGCAGCAGTCAGTGCTATGGGTCAGGAGTGAGGAATGCCAGACAGCTCCAGGGCTGGGTGAGCAGGACCAGCGTTGTGGTGGCTGGGGTGAGGAGGTTTATAGAACACGTATCATGTTCTGCTTGAACTCATTTTGTGGGTCCGGGTATCAGAGAGTCTGGAATCCTATAGAGGATAGTCACAGGGGCTGGCCACCAGGGAATTGGGGAGCTCTGGTCCTGTCCTTGATGTCCTGTTCTTTCGTTGATCTCCGGTCTAATTGATCTTGCTTTTAGTTCTTTCGTGAATGGATTTGAAGCCTGTGCTTTTGCCTCTGAGGAGGAGGAAGAGGAGCTTCCAGCATCTCAGGCAGCAGCTCAGGAAGAAGATAAGCTGGAGGCAGTAAGGTGCTACATCCGTTCAAACACAGCCCTGTACCACAAGATTCTCTTTTATGAGCCAATTGAACTGGCTGAGTTGCACACAGAGCTGAAACAGAACGGCATTAAAATTTCCAAGGCAAAGCTGCTGGACTTTTTAGATGCTCACTGTATCACATTTACCACAGCCGGAGCCCGGAAAGAGAAGGAACAGAAAAGAAAGGGGAACAAAAAACAGAGGAGGCGATACTGAATGGAGCCCACTCCTCCATCCTGAAAATTTTGTACATGGAGGCCTTCTTGATAAGCTGGAAACCCCGTTCCAGGCTGGTGCTAGCAGTGGTGCTGTGATCGGTGGGTGCACTGCTCCTCCTTGTGGCCTGCTGTCAGATGACGTGCTGGAGAATGGCTCTGACGAATTGCACACTCTTCCAGTCGCTATCCTGCCTTCAGCACGCAGGTCATCTGGAGCCTCTTCCCCCCCACCCCCGCTTTTCCTCCTGTGCCTTTTCTTTTCTTTCCATTTCTCTAATAGGTTTAGGTCCCCAACTTTGGTTCCTGGTGGTGCCTCTAGAGGCAGGTGCTTCCCCCAGTGACACTTGCCAAGAGCTTTTCCCTGGCCTTGGGCTGTGAAATGCTTCACCCTTCAAGTTCCAGTATTAGGTAGAGTAACCAGTCCTCTTTCCCCTGTGTAAAGCACTGAATGTTTAGAGCCCAGTGACTTCTGTCTTCCTTTCTTCAGCATACAATTGCCCTGCTGATTGTTAAGGCAGGGAGCATCGTGGAAAAACGATGCCTTTCTTCTGTCCTTGGTTCAATTTGTAATCTCTGCTAAAACTCCTAAATTTGTGTTTCTTAAATGGCTGCAGAACAGCGGAGGTGTTTTTCTGCTCTCTTTGCGATGGCTCCCAAGTGCATCTGACACCAGATGTCATCTGAAAGCCCTTTAGATTTGAATGTTCAGTTCTGTATGTTCACTTGTGTGCTGGATCTGTGTTAAAGATGCCACCTGCTCCATTTTCTGAGCGCTGTTTTACCATGTCAGTGCAACTTGAGTATGACCTCAAGGGAGGTGTTTTTAAGAAGACAGTATTATAGTGCCCAATGGATCTCTTCAGCACTTCTTATAACCTGGTCTAAACCCACTTCTTTGATCAGTCTCATTTCCAAACTGGACTGATCTTAGGTTGTAAACTGTCTGAGACTCTTGGGGAAGTCTTGGACCCTAAATTGTCATCTTTTATGTATTTACTTTCACAACATCTGCCTTTTGTCTGTTCTGGCAGTTCTGAGTCTGCAGAGAATCTCACTCAACAAAACAGACACAACACCTTTAAAAAAGAAGCCAGATTTCTAAACATATTTATATATTTGGAACTTATAAATATTTTTCTATTTTTGATAAAGTATATCCTTGGTTTTATTTGATTTATATACAATAAACAATTTGTAAGGCAATGATAAACTATAAATAACGTCTTACGACAGACTTGGGGGGCAGTTCTAAGTGGCAACGTTGGGTCTAGTTGAGAGCAGTGAAGTCTGCAGTCTGCACCTGTGCTGGCTGAAACCCCAAGCAGACAACTGGAGGAAGAGGAGTTGTCACAGGTGCCCAGTGGCAAGGAGAGGTGGAATGGGAGAGATCACCCAGCAGCAGCTGATGAATTGGCTACCTGGAGAGAGATGAGCTGCCCAAAGGTAAGGGAGACCTGGGAGGAAGCGTCTGGTCTGGCCTTGGAGGGGAAGGCTGCTGGTGAAGGGGAAATGGGCATCCACTTATGAACCTCCTCTTCTCTGTCAGCTGTCCATGGCATGTATAATGGTGGGGCACCTCCCAGGAAAGCCTGCCATGCCTGGTGAATTTTCAGGAATTTGGGATGGTTTTCTTCCTTGGCTGTCACATCACTTTTCCTCCCCCACCTTCTTGTGCAAGAGCTGCCAGGAGATGACTTTGTTACATGAAAAGGACAAGGCTTGCCTTAAGTGGCATTCTAGGAAATGTTGTTTCCCTCAGTGTACCATGTATTTCTCTCTCAAGCACACACTTCATACATGGAAAAAGCTTCCATCCTACTTACCAGTCTTAATATGGGAAAATAAATAAGATCCCTTCCCAGCTTTTTTGCTCTGTTTTTAGGTAAGACTTACATTTACAATCAAAGATTTTGTAATCAATTCTTTATTATATCTTAACCTTGAATGAACACAGTGTCACAGTTCAATGGATATAAATTACAATTGCTCAAATATCATTGTGTCATAAAAAACTGTTTAGCATGCTACGAAAAAAATCTGAATTTTAGTCACTGAAATGTCTCCATCCTCTTATCTTTGTCATCCTTAAACCTTGCAGCTGGGCAGTCTTTGCATAATGCAGAAAGATGATTTTAAATATCACATCTGTGCTGTCAGAGTTTGGACGTGACCGCTCTGCAGAGGCTTGCCTGGATGCTTCCTTGCTGGTGAAACTGACAAAATGAAATGTCTCTTGCAATTCTAAAACTTTTCTCAGATGATGGGAAAAGGATTTAAAATCTTTTACAGTCTTCAAGACCACAAGGACAGATCTGACATACACTGCAAATTATGTGAAAGCAATTATTCATTTGCCTGCTTTATTTCTCCATAAGCAAGGCGTGCCTCCCCAAGCTAACACTGGTGTTGCCATCTGCCAGTGATCATGTGTCGCCAAACAGTTTGATCTGTGTATATTTCTGTGTTTTCTTACCTTCCTAATGGAGGCTCACTTGTCTTGGAAAATACATTGTCATAATTTTTTATTTCCAGTGGTGTAGTAACAGCTATCAAAACTATTTTGATACTTCCGTTTGTTTTAACCCTTCCAAGGCTGCAGAAAAAAAGTACCTTTTCAACTAAGGTGTTAGTAGGTTTTTTTAAGTTAAGAAATGAGCAGGTATGTTACTGCCGTTGCACAAAGCTGCTGCCTTACCAAGATGCACCATGTGAGCTCTGAGCGAGCTTTAGACAACACTGCTTCTACATTCCCTGTGACAGTCAAATGGGCTGTGGGATTGATTATGGATACTCCTTTGCAGCTACATCATTGTTGGTTTGTGTATTGTCACATTTCGCGCCTGAAAAAATAGTCTCAGTAGGTTTATTCTGAAAAGCTGTGCTGCAGATGTTTATGTAATAATCTTGCATGTGAGACAAGAGCTGTTTCCTTACACAGGCACAGTTCTGTGTCCACTTACTCCAGAAGTCACTCTGTCTTAATGGCATTTCTTGAGTGGGTGTGATCCATCACCGTGGTCTCTGCCACGGCCAAGACCCACAGAGGGGCCAATTTCACGACAAAATATGAGAATGCTGTAAAGTGCAGCATGGTGACTGCTGTGCCTTCCCCTTCTGCTGGGCCAACAGAGGCCAGCCAGGTGTTACCCTGACAGTGCCAGTGTTTAGGTATCCTTCCCACTGTTCTTCAAGGGGACTGGAGCCATTCTGGAAGTGCATTTCAAATGTGCTTTTTTGCTTTTCCTATCATTCCAGCATAACATTTATTTCAGAGGCATTGCATATAAGCTGCTTTGTTGTTTAATCAAACACAAAGTGCCTGGGAGACATGACACAGCCTTCAAGAAATGTGTCTCTAATTCACTCGTTGTCCCCTGCAGCAGGGTTTCAGAGGTACCTGCAGTACTTCTCTGCCCAAGATCCTTGCCTCACCAGCTGCTCTGCTGCTCAGGCAGTCACCTTGTAAGCTTAGATTACTAAAGAACGAGTTCTTACTAAGGATTTAAGTGATTGCGGAGGGTTTAAGCTCGTGCCCAAGCTCAGCGCAAGCCCACTGCCCCTTTCCCGACACCAAAGGCCGCACCTCCGCTCTCAGGACCGAGGAGGCTCCAGCAGCGTCACACTGCCCCTGGCAGGTCCTCATCTCTTAGAGGGGCACTGAGCCAACCATGAATTCCCAGAGCTCTCCCTTGGTGTCCTCTAGACCCTTTCTCCTCAGAAAGCGCTGGCTGTTCTCCTGTCTTGTTCACTGAGCTCCTGCCAGGACAGGCCCATGTTGCCCCTGGGCTGGGCATTTGCTCTTGGCCTGACAGGGACGAACCTGCCCAGCCTTGCCCTCCACAGGCACCCTGACAGAAACCCTTCGCCTGCGGGGAGAGCCTCCGGCCGCCGTGGCGTCTCATCCAGCACTGGAGAGGCCCTACAAGTGCGGGGAGAACATCGGCGTGAGCTGGGAGCGGATCTGGCAATCGTACCCCACCGGCGGGGGAGAGCCCCTGCAGGTGTCCGACCGCAGGGGGAGAGAAGGGCTCCGTTTGGCCGGCGGGACGGCGGCAGAGCCCAGCCGTTGGACGGGACCGGCGCCATCCCAGCTCCGCCGCTGCCATTTTCGGTGGCCCTCAGAGGCGAAAGCGCCGCTTGCCATTGGCCGCCGCCGTCACGTGACAGCAGCCCCGTCGCCCCTGGGACCAGCGGCTGACGGCGGGGCCGGGCAGGCCCAGCGCAGGTACGGGAGGCGGGGGGCTGTCCCGGGGGTCCCACGCCCCGCTCGGCCACCCCCCGCCCGGCAGCTACATTGACTCCCCGGGGCCGTAGCGGTGCGGGGGGCCCAGCGGGGTCCCCGCTCGGTGGGAAGCTGCCGGTTCCCAAGGGCAGAAGCTCCTCCGTTAAAGCCCAGCTCGGCTGACCCTGCCTGTTTCTTTTCCCGGAGCAGGACCCCCAGGAGCGGAGCTGGAGATGATCTCCCACATGGATCAGAAGGAGGAACGGTGGTTCTCCCACCTTCATGCCTACCAAAGGAAGAGCGTTCCCAGTGGCACCTGTCCAGGTAACGCGCCTATGCCATCATCGGTGAACCCAGTGGTGAGGAAAACGGCGCCAGGATCCCCCCAAATCCCACCAGAATGGACAAGAGTAGTGGTTCTGTGTCGGACCAGGGTCCTCCGAGCTTCGCCTGCTGCCTCTGATGGTGGCCAGTGCTGGAGAAGTGGAGAAGAGCAGACAAGTGGTGGTCTGTCCCTGTGTGCTCTCCCAGGCCCAAGCGATCTGTGGCGTCAGAAACCCCTGAACTAGACCTGTGATGTTTTGATCTCTTGCAGCTTTCTCTGTATTTTCTTGCCTTCTGCAGTTGTCTGTGTATGTGTTAGTATCCATGACGGCTTGCAGCGAGGAGTTCCACAGCTTACTTAGCTGTTCTGTGAGCCGCTGCCTCCTTTGGTTTGCTTTGAAGCTGACTTCTCGCAGTTCTCTTGATGTCAGTAGTTCTTAATGTAGAACAAACAGTGCAGGATTGATCCATATCCACCCCACGGGCCACTTGTGTTTTTATAGTCCTCCGTGATATCCCCTATCAGCTGTACCTTTTCCGAGCAGAATGGGCAGTTGAGTCATCTCCGATAGAAGCTGTCCTGTACCTTTGATCAGTCACGTCACACCTCTGTATCTGTCTCAGCTCTATTAGAGTTTCTCTGAAATGGGAGATCCATTCTCCCCCTTGCACACAGTCAGGATGTGGGGCTTGAGCAACAAGGCAGAATTCACTTTTATTGTCTATTTTTTTTCCCAACAATCACTAACATTTGATTAGTTGTTTTACCTGCCTAGGAGCCGTAGTTATCATCTGTCTGCTCTAACTCTAAGGTGCTATTCGTGGATGATACCAGGAACATCTTAGGCCCGTCCTGGTATAAGCACAAGGTACAGAGGCTTTTCCCCTCTGCAGTTCTTCGTGTTTAACTGCAATGAATGTCCCCTGTCATTCCCATGTCAACTAGTTGGTCAGTATCATAAGGCTCTGCGACAGTTGATCTTTACAGTGAGCCTTTGTCACTTTAACCCTGCATAACACTGAGTTATTCAGCAGATGTTGCCACCTCCCCTTTCCCTCCCTTACCACCTTATGGAGGGTCACTCACTCATCCCACAGCAGCTTAGTTTCTTCATCAGTTTGGGTGAAAGACGAATATCTTTTGGGAATGCCTTTGGACTCCAGATCTCCCTTTTGCTGAAACCGGTGACATCTCTGAAGAACTCCAAGATCCTCTTTCCAAAGGCCATGCCAGCTCTTCCCCAGTCTGCTCTCTTTGGCCATCTGTTCATTAATTCTCTTACTCCAGTTTCTGTTCATTTGCTTGGAATGTCTGTTGGCCCCCAGATCTCCCCTCAAGCCTTCTCTCTGGCATCACATCAGCCATCTCCCGGTCCCCCAGCAGTGAGGTACCACAGTCAGGAGTCCAGCAGTGTTGTGAGGTGGTGTGAACAACCCTGCTGGGTTAGACCAAAGGTCTGTGTAGCTCCGAGCCCTGTCTCAGGGATTCTGGCCAGAAGTGGATGCCAGGGAAGGCGAAAGATAAGCATACAGTGACACCTCCCCAGTACAGTCTACTATCCTCCAGCAGCCTGAGGCTTACTCATGGTGGTGCTGTCTTGTTTTTAATAGTTGTCACGTGTTTCTCCTCTGTGAACTCTTGAATTTCGGTGCTGGATATAATTGCTGTGTCCTCCTGCTGCTGTGAGGCAGGCCAGAGCATCAGCCAAATTGCTGACTTCTCCTGAGAGAGAGAGGTCCAAGGATACATGTAAGGTGATAGTTCGGTTCTCTCACGATATACGCTTACTCTGATCACCTGGAGCTCATCTTGTAGCTATGGCACTGGAAGTCTTGGGTGTAGCAGAGGCCTTGCCATCAACCCAAATTGGCATGGGCTCAGGAAGAACCACATTCTTCCTATCTCTCTTGCCTATTCATTTTTGCCAGTTCAACTTTGTGCTTCCAGTATTAATTCCTCAGCATTGTGAACTTACTCTCCCTCCACTTAAAATACCTCCAGTGAGTTCCAGTCATCATAATTTTGATCAAACCATTTACAGACAACTTGTCCTGGATGCCAGTGAAGATACCTAGTAGCTCAGAAGTAACAAAAATGGTTGTAGAAGTTGAGAGCTGGAGCCATGGCTGTCATCATTGTAATAAGAAGCTTGAAACTCCTGACCTTCCCCAAAAAGTACAGAACACCACAGAAGACGTGATTCTCCTGTACTTTGAAGGCCTTTTCAAGTTCTGTGTAAAGAACCAAAATTCTATGTAAGTACCAAAGCTAGCATAGGTGAAGGATATCTCTTTGGGCCCAACAGCAACAGAACAACGTCACTAGCTCCATCGTCTACTCAGTAAGTCTGACATACAGATCAAGAGCTTCATGCTGGCCTGCCAGAAAAGTCCTCCTCTTGTCCTGTCTTTGGATATCACCTTTCTCTTTTCCTCCAGGCCTGGATGGAGTAGCTGCAGACAAATGGAAACGCCTTCATGGTGAATAGCAAAGTTCCAATTTCTGTTCCTATCAAGGGATGATTTTAATGAAAGCTGTACGGGGGAAGAAGTGGCATCGCTACGACACCAACTGTAGCTCAGGAGTTTGCTGT
Source organism: Burhinus oedicnemus (assembly GCA_008921705.1). Taxonomy (NCBI): domain Eukaryota; kingdom Metazoa; phylum Chordata; class Aves; order Charadriiformes; family Burhinidae; genus Burhinus; species Burhinus oedicnemus. Next base: position 3,909,011 of record VFFE01007232.1, on the reverse strand, counting down.
GAAACCATATTGTGATGTTTTCCGATACTGGTTAGAAAGAGGAAGATTAAATATGTACATATATCAGTGTGGGCTGAAATTCTATACTCTCCTTCCTTTATTGCATACTTATGGTTCAGTGGTGACTCTCCTTTTCCAAGGCATGCACTTCCTTATCACAACTCTGGCAGACCACAGGAAGTGCCTGTGGTTTGTACATCAATCCCACGCAACTGATATGTTACCAGTTTATTTCACAAGAGTTTTCAGAGAACCAGGAGCTACTGTTGAATCTTTAAGTAGGCAAATCTGGAGGTCTGCGTGTTTGTGGCTTTAGTCGTCAGCCTGTTCCATATCTTGGGTCTGCGTACAGTCAACAGCCAGTCATCCTTGAAGTCCTTCACCCCTGAAAGTCTGTGTAAAGAGATCATCTGAAAATCTATTTCCCTGATTGACCTGTCTTAAACCTGGATGTGATGCCTCTCCTCAGAGATACGTGTTGCCCTTTCTACATCCCGTGTACATCCCTCTGACATCCATTTACCCTTCCCTGAGAGCAGGAGGGTGCATGCCACGCAGGTCCTGTCTTGCCAATTTAGCATATAAGCCCTCAGTAAGCCTGCAAAGAGCTATGTTTCCCTACTGACAGCAAAAGCCACAGCATTGTTGGGGGTATGTGCTTTTGAACCTGCTAGGATGCTCATCAAACCCCATTAGAGCAGTAGGCTGAAAGGAGTCCCTGCTCTGTGTAAATACCCTAGAAATCTATGCAAAGCCCCTTCTCTTGGAAAGGCTTTCAGCTGACCTTGGGTCTGCGCAGCATAGATTCATACCAGTTATGCTTCTGCAAGGCTTTATGTGAATAAGAGGGCAGGGATTTGTTCATTGCCTGTGCCCCAGGAGCCACTGGTAACTGTTCAGCTAGCATTACTTCCACTGACTTGTACCACCTTCATCTTCTACGTTTATCGGATTTCCTCAGCGCGTAATCTGGGGTCAGCCATGGAGGATCTTCAGTTCACCAACCACCTTTCACAACGGATTTGTTCTGCTCCAATGGAAGCATAAGGTTACCTTTCTTCTGCTCTAAGATTGGCATAAGCCAGGCTCCAGGCGGTCTCTGTGTCTCATGCCCTAGGGCTAGTGTCTCCTTTGTGCATCTTCTCTCTCTCTGCAATACTGGTAGCACAAGAGCAGGGAGGTTGCATCTGTTGCAACCCAAGTAACGTTCTGCTGAACAAGGCAGTTCTTTATGGCCCTCCTCTGACTCCCAGTGCAACTTCTAATAACATTTTCAGATATAAAATCCTGGGAGAGCAGCCATCTTTCCCATTCAAGCACTAAACTTTTACGTCTAATATGCCAGTAATTTCAGTATATCCAGGTTCTGGCAAAGCATGCAGGGCTATGTCCAGGGTTTGTTCCTGTGAACACTGAAAAATCCACTGTGTAGTTTGGAGGGAAATACCAAACTCTTTCTACTTAAAGTCAATCTGCTGAATTGTTAGAATTCAGCCTCCTGATTTCCCCTGTCCAAAATTTCCTGTCCTGCCTGTGACTCCTCTCTGGATTCTCATTTTATTGCAGCTGAAGATGGGATTGTGAGCAAGAAAGATGAAAATGCCCACCAAGGCATCCCTGAGCTAGTGGACCCTGCGGGTTTACTCTCGGGACTCTCCAAGGAGAACAGTTCCCAGAGTCATGCACAGGACCCAGTCCTCCCACGCGGGTCAGAAAGGGTTCAGAGACCTCTGGGAAACAGGCAAAGCCGAGTGATGCTGCATGGAAAAAGTTTCCAGAGGCTGCCAGATATTATCCAGCAGAGAAATCCTTCTGTAGGGAGACTGACGATATGTGGGGACTGCGGGAAGAGCTTCCGGGTGAGCTCCAACCTTGTCCAGCATCGGAGAATCCACACTGGAGAGAAACCGTTTGCTTGCACCGAGTGCGGGGAGAGTTTCCGGCAGCGGTCGCATCTCATCCAGCACCAGAGAATCCACACAGGGGAGAGGCCCTACGAGTGCTCTGAGTGCGGAAAGAGCTTCAGCATGAGCTCAAAGCTGATCCGGCACCAGGTAACCCACACCGGGGAGAAGCCCTACAAGTGTGCCGAGTGCGGGAAGAGCTTCTCTGGGAATTCGCAGCTCATCCAGCACCAGCGAGTGCACACCGGGGAGAAACCCTACGAGTGCAGTAACTGCGGGAAGAGCTTCAGCGTGAGCTCAGCCCTGACACGACACCAGCGGGTCCATACCGGGGAGAAACCCTATGAGTGCATGGAGTGTGGGAAGAGCTTCAGCCAGAGCTCTGAGCTCATGAAGCACCAGCGGGTCCACACCGGGGAGAAGCCGTACAAGTGCTCCGAGTGTGGGAAGAGCTTCACTGTGAGTTCAGCCCTCATCCAACACCGGCGGTTCCACATGGGCGAGCGCCCCTACAGGTGCACCGAGTGTGGAAAGAGCTTCACCGTGAGCTCCCACCTCATCCAGCACCGCCGCTTCCACAGCAGGGAGCGCCCCTTTGAGTGCACTGAGTGTGGGAAGAGCTTCCTGTGGAGATCAGCCCTGCTCCGGCATCACCGGATCCACACAGGGGAGAGGCCCTATGCCTGCGCTGACTGCGGGGACAGCTTTCGGCAGAGCGCCCACCTCATCCAGCACCGGCGCATCCACACCGGGGAGCGTCCCTACGCCTGTGCTGACTGTGGGAAGGGCTTCACCGTGAGCTCTGCGCTCCTCCGGCACCAGCAGATCCACAGGGGTGGGGAGCCCTAGGAGGGGCAAGTGTGGGGAGCAATTGGGTCTGATACCCTGTGAGCATCCGTGGGGAGCAAAGCCCAGCATCGCTCTCCCATCGCTCTATTGACCACCCTGCTTGCGGTGGGTGAGAGCAATTTCTTTTTAGGAGAACAAGTCCTAAAAGAGAGAGGTGGAAGAAGGGAAGAGTTGGTGCAAGGAGCTGAATTGGAGGTTTGGGAAAGAGCATGTGCCACAGCCAGGGACGGAGGTGGTGTTTGGAGGGATAGCTCTTGGCAGAGCGAGAAAGGAAGTAGTTTGAAAAGGCTGGAATGTACTTCGTGGTGTAATTTAGAGGAAGGGAAATACCTTCCCCTTTCTTCTTTTGGACAATTTATGGAGGGAACAAAGTGGACCATTGTAGAGCCTGCAACACTCCGGCTAGATAAACGGAAGCTCTGGCGTTCCTTCCCTGCCACTGCTTCATCCAGAGGCTCTGCATTACCTTCCTCAGTCCGTGGGCTGGGCCTGTGGCCCAGAGAAGCCAAAAGCCCAGGCTTTCCATCCGCGTGGGGATGGCTACGGGGGGTGGGACGGACCCCAACGGTGTCATTAGTTCTGAAACTGCCAAATAAAACCACGGTGGTAAACCGGCGCTTTCCACCATTTTCCCTTTACCACACAACCTTCCCCCTTTACCCTCGGGGCAGCGCCGTCTGCGCCTGCGCGTCCGCACGCGCTGGCCGCCCCCGGGGGCGGGGCCTGGCGCGACGCCGGCGGACGGCGAGGCGAGGTGGGGAGGGGGCTAGAGCCTTCCTCCGACGTCCCTGCCGCCTCCACCAATGGGAGGCGCCGGCGCGTGCCGTCGGTGGCTCCTGATTCGCCGCGCCCTCAGCCCCTATCGTCAATAAATGCGGGGCGGCCGGGCCGTGGCTTTTGTCTCGTGCTGCGGGGCAGAGGGCGGGCGGCTGCGACGGAGAAAGAGAAGACGGAGGAGGAGGAGGGTGAGTGCGAGTGCGCGCGCGCGGCGCGTCTCTATGGCAACGCGGCCGGGCCGGGGTCGGCGGGGGACCAGGACCAGGCTGGAGGGGACAGAGCCCCTCTCCCGCGGGCCGGCACCGGGCTGAGGGCCGTGGGACTTCCACCCGCCCTCACCCCCCTCCCCGCGGGGCTCTGCTCCGGGCCCTCGCCGCTTACCCGCCAGGGAAAGGAGGCCAGGCTGCCTCGGCGGCGGGTGGGCCCGGTGCCCTGCGGCGAGGCGGCGCTCGGCTGGGAAATCCGTCCGGGCCGTCTCAAGGCCCAGGTCTGCCCCCGGCCGCAGGGAGGTCTGTGTCGGCCGCCTTGCCCCGGGCCGGGCTGCTGGTGCCATGCCGTGGAAGGATGGTCCTCGACAGGCCTCGAGCAATAGCAGTGCCCGCAGTGCCCGTCTGCCAGCTGCCTGCTCGTGACTAGCCGACCTCTGGCGCCGGGCCGGGCCAGCGATCGTCAGGCCTCCCTAATCTCTTTCTTCTGCTCCCATGGGTGAGCGTCTGCACAGCAGCTGAGGACCCGTGCCAGAGCAGTCGTCTCGTGTCTCCGCAGTGATTCCTGCACGCAGCTTCTTGTGAAGGATGTCTTTCAGGACAGGAGTCCTGCGCTGGGTGCTCCTGGTGGCTTGGAGGTCACTTGGCTCTTCTTGGCCCAGGAGGCCTCTTGCTATCCCTGTTTTTCCGTTGGTGGGTGAAACAAATGTCTTACTCAAGCCTCACAGCGCCTAGCACTTGTACACATTACATATACAAGCCGTAAGTGCCTGTCACTGGCCCTGCTCGGGGTGTCCCAGGCACAGCCGACTGCCTGCTGGGAGAGGCAGGGCTGGTGCTGACTGTCCCCAGAGCAAAGGCTGTTTGGTATGTTCATGGGTGTCTGTCACACTGCGCTCTTCCTCCCTCCAGATTTAACCCTGACTGACTTGCCCCTTGTGCTGTTTCCTAGACAGTATGCAAAAATAGATTCCTGATGTACTGCCTGACACAAGGCCTGCTTACCAAAATGTGGAATTGGATAAGATCTGTGAACTTGCCAGGCATTTCCCTCCTTGATCAGTTTATTGAGGTGCTGGACTGCAGCTCTGGGGAACAGGAGTATCATTTGCATGGGTGCTGCTAGAAGTGTCTTAGACCTGAATTATTGCCTAAATTCAGGCTGTGTTCAGGTTTAAGTCTTAAACCTACCTGGGATTGGGTAATGTAGTAATTTAGTCTGGGTCTCCATTTCCAGCAGCAGCCGGTGCCAAGTACCTCCCCAGAGGGAGGAGATGTGAAGCTCTCTCCTGATGTTCTTGCCAGGGTACCTCTGTGATGACTCTTCAAGCCACTAGGCCTGGAGTTCTGGGATTTGTCTCTGCTGCAGCGATGCTTGGGTAGGTCCAGGCATGCTCTGCTGCTTGTTAAAGCAAGGATGTAAGCTCTGCACGTGGGGAAATACCTTGAAGTTGCATGCTAGTTCAACAGCAAACATGAACTTTTTACTGTCTGTGTGTTTGTGAATTATTGAACTTCTCCTGAGAGTGCCCAAGCAAAGCCAGGACTTCCAATCCAGCTTCCCTGCAGCAGTAGTGTGTACTTCCTTCAAAAGACACAGGATTATTGGGATTATCTTCCCACACTGGGGAGATGGCTGTGCATCTCGAGTGTGAAGCTCGCTATGGAAATGTATGTAGGGACAAGCTAATTGCTGGCTAGATGAGATGGGGATATTTTCTCAGAGTTTAAACACTGTTATTGGGAAAGAAATGTTTGGAGTGCTGAGGTGTTCTGTACCAAACCTTCTCTCCACTCTCCAGCCCTGCTATCCCGACTCTTGTAGCTGTTGGATTTCGCCCAAGCAGGCTGCCATCAGGGCACCAGGGAGGTATGTGTTTACCCTGAACATGGGCCAGGGTCTTCATGTGCAGAGCTCCTCGTAGCAAATGAAACTACGTTCCAGCCTCTGCAGTGGAGGTAGGCAGCTGCTTAAACCTCCCTCTCAGCATGTAGGACACTGCCTCTTTCAGAGGAGCTGAAAGCCCTGAGAAACCAGGGCTTTGACCAGCAACCATGTCGTGGGCTTTCACTTGCCAGTTTTTTTAAATAAAAGCAATGGTCTATGAGAGTTATAATACTTTTGACTTTTCCCATCCTCCAAGCTGTCATGCAGTATCCTAATACCGAAAAGGACAGGGGTTTGATTTGTGCTGACTTGTCTCTTGAATTCACAGCTCATCAAGGAGGTGTCTAGTATGAGACCATATCAGGAAAAATCTAAGCTTCCATGTTTTCCTCTGTGTGTACTGTCCTCACCTCAGGCTAAAGAGACTGGTGTCATCACTGCCCTGCATATTGCTATAGAGATGAACATGTCAGACTGAGCCTGTACAAAAAAAAGCCATGGGAGATACAAGTCAGAGAGTGCACCACAGTCCTTAAATGACTTTTTTGCATGCTAACCCCTTCTTCAAACAGCAGACAGTGCTACTGGAACAGTAATTCACTGTTGTGATCAGTTGTGCTTCTACAACACTAGCAACAGGCTTGGGTAAAGGCTTCTGAGACCCCATGAGATGCCTCCTGCATAGCATGGAGAGAAAAGCTGTAGTGTTGGTGAGTGCTGCTAAACACAGGTGTGATGGGCTGTGTGGGTGTGAAGGCTCTAAAGATTGAGTTAGACCTGTCTTGTACAACGATGATCTCGGGAGTTGTGCTGTGTGTGTCTGGCTGTTGGGAGCCTCTGACCATTGCTGCTATTAACTGCTAGGTTCTGATCTGATGTGTTCACTTGGGTTGGATTTAAGGTCAACCTTCAGGCCTCTTCCAAGGGATGGACAGTGCTGAAGTGCTCTTTGTAGCTCTGCTCTCACCTGCAGGCTGTTGCAGGCCTGGCAGTGCGCAGAGGTAGCACACCCTTCCTCCGGGACTCTGGCTCTCTGGAAGTATAAGATAAATTGGAACGAGTTAATCTAGTTTAATTTTGGAATCTGCATTTCTTGAGCAGTGCCTGGCCTGAAGTAGGCTAAGCAGAAAGCCAGGGTGTCATGAGAACTTGTGTGTCTGTATTGGCAGGAGGCTGGCTGGCTGTGCTGTGGGGCACTCTCTGACTTCTATCTCCCATGGGGTTTTTTTGTAGAGGCTCAGTCTGACATGTTCATCTCTATAGCTGAGCTGGTGGGAATGTGCTTGCAGTTCTACTGAATGATCAAATAGACAATACAGCACCTGAACCTGGTTTCCTCAATTATCTGAGCCCTTGTGCTGGTGTGCCTTTCTGCCCCAGCTGCATCATCCTGCCCTAAACTTCTCTATCCAAAGGATGGGGGGGCTGCACCACGCCCTGTCCTGTGGGGCAGGGCAATGGGCATGTAGGGCTGCCACCCCTAATGACTTTTGCTGCTGCGCTGGGCTGGCTTGCATCACAAAGTAATGTGTGTTGGTCAGTCCTCCCCTTGGGGAAGGCTCTGTCCCAGTGAGCCCAAAGGCTGTGTGATCACAGGAGAAACCTTTACCCTGGGGATGTGTCTCCCAGCCACAGGATGGTGTTCTCCCAGCAAGCCTGCAGATGCAGCCCACCAAGGGGGACTGAAGTGGGAGAGCATGAGCGATGGCTCTCTTACAGTGAGTGCTTTCTGAAGAGCCAGCAAACAGCTTAGTTCCTTAGTCATCTGGCAAGGCTACCTGTAAAGTGGTGGTGCTGTTCTGCACAAAGCTGATTACAGGTCCATTTTATAAATGAGGTGGCTGGATTTCTGGCTTAATGGGGTGTTTGGCTGGTGTAAGCCAGGTGTCTTGCTCCTGCTTCTGGGCTACATCCAAGGAGGTTTGTTTTTTTTTCCTTTTGCAAAAGAGGAGGGAGAGCTCAGTTACTTCTGGGATTTGAAGTAAACCCTGCTAGGCAGGAGAGGAGAGTGTGAGTGGTAGCAGGAGCTATCTGCAACTTGCTCTGTTCAGAGAGTGGCTGCTTTGCTTCTTCATGGAGTACAGCCTAGGGACGGCAGAGCAGTGAAATCTGCTCCTGCTTTGGAGGTTCTTCTTCATATACTCTGTTGCAGGGAAGGCTTTTGTTTCCCCTGTGAGCTGCTTGGCTTCAGAGCTTAGCTGGCCTAGTTCACTGCAGCTTTCTTCCAGGTGGAGGCTTCATACTGCTGTGGAAATGAAGTGGCTTGTTCTTCCTCCTGACTGAAGGAGAGGTGCTTCCCTTTCCAGTTACTCTGCTCAGAGTCTGACATTGGATGAGCTTTTTGGCAGCACCAGTGGAAAGCGGCTTTCTCACAATTTCAATGCAGATTGCTAATGTTGAGGTCGCTGGTCGTCTTCATCCAGCAGCCATTCTGAAGTGGGAAACCTAGTGCAGGCTGCTTTCTGTAGGCTGCCTCTGAGGTTAATGTTTTGTGTACTGGGTGTTAGCATTGAGATTCACCTGAGGTAACTAAACTGAACAAAGCACTGCTCGTCTGAAAGTGCCTGGTGTGCAGTGGAAACAGGCAGTGGCTGCTCCTCACCACCCTGCATGGTACTGCAGCTCTGAGGCTCCTTGCTAGGCTGCTCAGCATTTCATACCCGTCCCTTTGCTAAGGCAGATTCTCTCTAATTTTGTCTTTCAGATTGGCTAATCTCCAGCACTGATTGGGAATGCCATCAGCTATGGAGGGCTCAGAGGGGGGAGAAGAAGGGGAAATCTTGCACTATGAGGAAACGGAAGATAACAATGTCAGGTGAGTCCTGTCTTGCAACACTGCATAGACAGAGTCTGGGCAAGGCAGGAGACCTTCCAAGTAAAGGAATGACCTTTCTCCTGATCTGAAAAGGAGTGAGGGACTCCAACAGGTGATTAATCAAATATACATGCAGTAAAATTTGTTTAATCAAACTGTACTGGAAGGGTGGAAGGTATGGGAAAGAGTGATCTGGCTAAGGCTGGCAACAAGCAGGTTTTGGTTTGGTTTTTTTAAGTCTCTACTATCAAACTTGCATTTCAGAAATGCTTTGACCATTTGGCAGTTGTGTTTGTGCCTTCCTGGCGAAGGTGAGCCAGTTTTCTGTGGCTTGCTGGACAGTCTTATGTGATAGCAGCTTCTTGTTTGGAAAGATGACTCTAGAGGTGAACTCTGCCCCACTGAGCTGCCTCTCTTCCCTTTGCAGAATACCTGCTGGTCTAACAAGGATGTTTTCTTGGAGGCTAGTTTAGAAAACAAATTCACACACACAGAATCATAGAATGGTTACAGTTGGAAGGGACCTTAAAGATCACCTAGTTCCAACACCCTTGCCCTGGGCAGGGACACCTCCTAGACCAGGTTGCTCAAAGCCCCATCCAACCTGGCCTTGAACACCTCCAGGGATGGGGCAGCCACAGCTTCCCTGGGCAACCTGGGCCAGTGTCTCACCACCCTCAGAGTGAAAAATTTCTTCCTGAGTTTTAATCTAAATCTCCCCTCTTCCAGTTTGAAGCCATTACCCCTCGTCTGATCACTACACTCCTACACATGCTCTAAAAGCCAAGGCTTCAGACTTGGAAAATGGGAAGGGTGAATAGGGTGCTTCCCAGAACACTTAGGTAGGCTGGTTGACTTCTCTTTCACTTGACAGGCTCAGTTTCATAAGAAGTTAATGCTGCCTGGCTTTCCTGGCACATCCAGACCTTGTCTAGCCTGTTGGCTGCAGCGTTCAGCCACTCAGTGGGTCTGGAGTGTTCAAAGTCTGTCTTGTACAGCTAACACGAACATGCTCTCTGTAGCAAACTAGTCATAAAAACTGTAAGGTGCACTTTGGCATAATTTTGAGTGAGTGTAGGTGTTGATAGCTGTGTACCAGATAGATGCAGCGGCTGTAACCTAAAACCATAGGTGTTGGTTTTTGTTTTTGTTTTTTTTTTAAAAAAGACAGCTTGTGGAAACTTGCAAACCCAGTGTAATTCAGGATAAATAACTTTTTAGGGCTGTTCTTGCCCTGTTTTGTCATTGGGCTCTAGCCTCTTCTCCAGCAGTTGATACAGAAGTCAGAAAACCTAGGGTCCTGCGTGCGTATGCATCTGCTCTTACCTGAGCCTTTCTCCTTCCCCAGAGTGACCAAGGAGGATACCACCAAGGCTCCTGTGCCCTTTAGCCTACCCCAGCAGTTGTTCTTCATATGCTGAAGGCCTCCTTCTGTAGTACTGTTGGGGCGCACATGGATGAGAAGCAAAAGTAATGGTACAGGGATCAGGGGATCCTTGGCAATTGCTTCAGCATCCTGGTCTGAGCCCCTGGTAAGCCTCAACCCTCCTAGAATGGCAAGTCTGGCTGGCACATGGGCGCCTGCATCTGTGGAAGGACCACCCTCTGGCTGCTGCCACCTTGCTGCTTCTTCCTGGTGGTGCCAGCCTATGGGGATCCCACCTTCTCCAAACTGGGCCTGAGATAGTAGGGAGTGGGGGCATCCCTCCAAACACAGCACGGACAAACTCATTATTGTGTGTGGAAGTGGGGTGAAAGGAGCTCTCTCTGTTTGCCTGCAGTCCCACCGACCTTTCAGAGCTGCTGAAGGAGGGGACTAAGGAATCCCATGACCGTGCAGAGAACACTCAGTTTGTCAAAGACTTCCTGAAAGGGCGGATTAAGAAGGAGCTCTTCAAGGTGAGTGCTGCTCTGCTCCTGTGGCAGAGAAGCTCTTTGGTATACCCAGTGACTGAGGCAGACTCTGAGGCAGAGCCCCATAGCCCTGTGTGTAGGGATGGGGAGGAATACAGTTTCTAGGTGGCATAGTCAAAACTACAGGAGGACCCTTGTCTAGGACTTCTGCCTGGTGTATCCAGGGGGTGTGGAGCATGCTGGCCCAGCACCAGTTTGATCAGGTGGAAGCACTGGGCTTCTGGCCACGCATCTGCTGGCTGTTCAAGGCAGGTGTGGCTGCAGCACAGATACTGGTGGCATAAGCTGTTCAGGAGTGAAATGCTCATGAGATCACAGCACTTATTCCACCCTCTGAAGACTAGACTGTTTTCCATAGACTTCAGGTTGGATTGCTTTCTCTTCTGTACAGAAGAGATGGTATTCTGGGTCTGAGCAGCACTGTCTGATCCTGAAGATCTCAGCATATACAGTGGTCTCCTTAGCACAAGGCTGTTGTACCTTTTGGATGAAGTTTGTCCCTGTGCCTTGCTCTCAAGGTCACAGGAGGCCCAGAGCACGCAGCTGGCAACATTAGACTAATTCTCAGCTCGTGCTCTGTAGGCATTGTTGTTCTGAGCATAAATAGAGAAGAACCTCTGATCCTTGAAGTGATACGTGCCTGGTACAGGCTGTCCAGGCTGGTTTTGTGTCAAGCCTGGGGATTTCCTCCTTGTTTACCCCAGCTCCATGCAGGGGGGGAGTAGTCACAAGGTGTGCTATGCTGATCTAGTGAATGGCTTCTCACATCAGCTGTGCTTTGTCTGTAGCTGGCCACCGTGGCACTTTACTTCACCTATTCTGCTCTGGAAGAGGAAATGGAGTGCAACAAGGACAACCCAGTCTTTGCTCCTCTGTATTTCCCCCTAGAGCTTCACCGGAGAGAAGCGCTGGTCAAAGACCTGAAATATTTTTATGGAGAAGACTGGAAAGAGAAGATCCAGTGTTCAGAGGCAACTCAGCACTATGTGGACAGAATCCATCATGTGGGACAGCATGAGCCAGAGCTGCTAGTGGCTCATGCTTACACACGCTACATGGGGGACCTCTCAGGAGGCCAAGTGCTGAAGAAGGTAGCCCAGAGGGCCCTGAAGTTGCCCAGTGCTGAGGAAGGGATCCAATTCTACACGTTTGACAACATTTCCAATGCGCAGCAGTTCAAGCAGCTCTACAGAGCGAGGATGAATGCTCTGGACTTGAACAAGAACACCAAGGAAAGGATTGTGGAAGAGGCCAACCGAGCCTTCAGATTTAACATGCAGGTACTAAATCCCTTGAGCTCCTCTTTGTGTAGGTGCTGCAGCTTTTGGGTCTGGACTAGCTCTTAGGCGCACAGGTTAATTCAGCCAGACTGTTCATCCAGGCAGTGGTGTGGGTCTGAGACTACCAGAGCCTCTCCATCTGGCGGGGGTGGGATTCTGGTTTGAATGGCTCTTCTGCTAGCTTCTAGAGACGCGGATAGGAATTCCTCTGATGCTCCAACACCACAGCCAGGCCTTTCATTAGGGCAAAATTAAGATGACTTCACTACAAGATTTCCATGGGCTGTGTGGCTCTGAATCAGTGGCGGGAGCAGAGCTCTCGCTCCGAGACAGCCTCAAACAGTTTGAGCATATTGCACCACACTGGTTACAATTCATCTCCTGTCTCACATCTGACACGTTGCCCAATGGCCAAAAATGTCTGTAGCCTTTTGTTCCTTCCCATAGTATTTGCCTTTCATGAAACCTGACTGAGCTGCCACTTTCCCCAGGGGGATGAATATAGTCTTAGCCACTGGATGGAAGCTTTAACCTGTGCCTGTAGCAGATCAATATGGCTTAAGCTGGCCAGAAACATGATGGGATGTGGTTGGCTCCTTTGTCAAGATCCTTAAGGAAACCACTGGCAGCAGAGCTGGAGGGGCTGCCTGACCAGTGCACAAACAGGAGCAGTTGACCCTCAGAGAGGGTCTGCAGCAGGGTGGGGAGAGCGTGTTGCCTCATACTCCCACCCGCAGCAGGCTGGGAGGCGAACAGCAGGGTGATGCTTTGTCTGTCTGACTTGATGCTCCTGGAATGGGCCTTCTCAGAGCTGTAGCATGTGCCAGATGTCACCACAGGCTGTCTGCGAGGTGCTCCAGAATGAGTTGCACGTGCTGTTCGTGGGGGCGGGGGGCTGGCAGGGGTAGCTCTTGCCTGTTTTCCAGATCGTTCCAGGGATCTGGATGAAAGCTGCCTGGTTCTGCCTGCTTCATGTACTTGCTGTGACCACTTGCAGGTATTTGATGAACTGGACAAGACTGGCAGGTCACTGACAGAAGAAGCCCAAGATGGAGGCTTTCCAGTCCATGATGGAAAAGGAGACATACGCAAATGCCCTTACTATGCAGACAAACTAGGTAGGTTGTGGGCAACAGCAGAGCTGCCACGCATGTATGGCACAAGACTTGCAGCAGTTAATGGTGCTTTCTGTGTTCTAGCAGGCAAGGCAGGACCCGGCTGTCCCTATCATGCTGCGGTGGCCCTGGCAAAGCAGCCCCTAGTGCAGCTGATCCTGGCGGCCTGTGTTGCTGTGGCAGCAGGAGCTGCAGTGTGGTACATCATGATGTGATGGGAAGAGTGGTGCATGGCTCTGAATGGTGGCAAGGGGAGAAGTGCGCCCGGTCCTTTTTCAAACTGTTCTCTTGCTGTTGGTGGTGAGTTGACCGCAGGGAGGAAGTGAGGAAAATAAATGGGAATCCTGCAGGACTGACAAAGACTCTTTGCACACTAGTAATGCAAACACTGTAATATAATGGCTTTAGCTGACTAATGTACAGGACTGATCTGGTGCGAGGATTCCACTTCAGCACTGCCCTACCCAGCCTAGGGCAGCTTTTAAGGCTAGAGATGTCTTGTCCTGTACTGGCAAAGGCTTCATGTGCTTGGCTTTTCATCTCCTTCCCGGGAGCAGTTGCTGGAGGGAGTTTCCTGCCCTGGGCTGCAACCCAAGAATGTGTCATCCGCCTTTTCAGTGAAGAGCACTCAGTTTCCTACCCTGAGAAACTGTTTCAGTTGTGCTGCAATGGCTGTGCCCTGGGGCTGTTAGCTCAGAGCAGTGTTCTGCATGTTGCAGTGTCCTGGGGACCAAGTCTAACTGGTGTTGGAGGAAGCTCCCTGGGGGTGGGGACAGGACCATGTGTGGAGGTATGAAGGTGACAAATTTGTATGGTGCAATGTTAGGGTTGTGGGTTGTTTTGTTTTTTGTTCGTTGGTTTTTTTCCAAAGCCGTGACTGGAATAAAATGTTGCAGTGCTGGAGCTGGGGAAAGCCAAGAGTGCATCACTGGGAGAATGAGTGAACTGTGCCGTGAGGTACAGGTCTGTGTGGGGAATGCAGAAGGCTGGGGAGGACATTAATGGGTAGAAGGAGAGTGGGTACAGACTCCCACGCTGTTGTACTGGTCTCTGACTCATGCACTCCTGAAGATGCTCCTGCCCTTACACCCTGCTGCCTCCCCTTGGGTTTCCCCCAGCTCTGGTGGGGAGGGGAACCACGGGCCCTGTGCAAAGGGCTCAGCCAGGCATTGTCACAGCCTGGTGAGGGGGCTCCTGCTCTGCTGGGGGCAATACTTCCCTGGAGGCGGGGGGAGTGCTCTGGGGCACCTGGCTGCCCCTTGCCCTCAGCTTCCTGATGCTGTGCTGGGCCTCAGAAAGGCTTTGGGCTTGGTAACAAAGGCACCTCTCTGCCTTCCTCCAACCCAATTTTGGGGGAATTTTCTCCCCTTCAGCTGAGTGCTTGGGCCCAAGGAGAGGGGCTGCCTGAGGGGCAGAGCTGGGGGAGCCCCAGCTGCAGCTGAGGGATGGGTAGGGAAAGCCCCTGTTGCGCCAGGGCCTCTGCTGCCCTGGGCTGGGGAGAAGAAGCTGCTGATCTTCCAGTGCTTGGCACTGCTGTGCCCCTCCCCCCCCCATGCCATCCCTCCTCATCCTCAGCTCACCTGGGGGCAGATCTGCTGTGGATTTATTTATTTAGAGCAGGGGAAAAGAAAAGATGTAGACAAAGATCAGGGTCTGTTATTTATTTACATAAAAACACTGACTAGTGCCATAGTTCTGCCTCAGACCAAACAGCAGGTGCCTGGGCAGGCCAGGCTGTGTTTGCAGCCCTGTGTACTGAGAGAGCCCCTGCTTCACCCTGGGGGCTGCATGCTGCAGCTGCCCTGGCTGCAGGGCTGGGGGTCAGGGGACGGAGTAGGAGGAGCAGCCACAGAAAGGCTGAAAGTGGCTCCCAGGTCTTCTTGTCCTCATTTGTCATAGTGCTGCTGGCAGCTCCTGTCACTGCCTGCTTGGCCCCTTCCTTCTGCCCCATATCAAGTGAGCTAAAAATAAACCCCTACACCCACATGCAACGAGGAACACCACAGGGTGCAGCTGTGGTGGCAGGGCAGGTGCTGCAGGGTTTGTGCCCTCAAACCCTGCTGGGCTCGGGATGTGGCTCTGCAGTGGGCAGGCAGAGGTCTGCTCCAGAGCTGCGAGCCAGCTGCAGCCTGGTAACAAACACCTCTAATCTACAGCGCTGGGGCAGGTAGCGACATGCTGGATGCATTTTTCGCTAACAGTTTGCCAAGTGGATGGAGGAACTGCCAGAAGAGCCACAGCAGGGGCTGGGAGGAGGCGCATGCAGCTGGAGCAGCCATGGCCACTAGGCGCTGGTGGCTGCTCTGGCAGAACAGAGGTGCTGATCAAGGGTGCAGTGCTGCTGCCGTTTCTCCCCCACCGTGCCTCAAAGGTGGCTCTACCTGCCTCTCCTGGGGAAGGGGCTTTGCCAATGGGCTGCATGCAGACCCTGGTGGAGAGAGCCGTGAACCATGCTGAAACCTGGCATGCATGGCACTGCCCTCTCTATCTCCCCCGCACCGAGCCATCAACGGGCCCCTTCCTAGAAGTGCCACAGGGGCTGTGCTGCCTCCCCTGTGTGTGCTGCAGGCTGCTTGGGTTCCCCCTTCCCCTCCTGGGCGGGCAGCTGCCCCCCCTGCCTGGAGCAGCTCCCTGGAGGGCAGTAAGGGGTGGGCTCCTCCAGCAGCTGCTCTTCCCCAGGTTGCTCCAGGCGCGAGGCTTCTCACTGGAGCCCTGGAGGGGTAAGGAGGTGCAGAGGGGTGTCCTCCCCCTACCCCACACACACGCACATGCACACTCCTGTGTGCTGCAGGGCAGCCCCCCCCATCTCTCCCCTGTGCACCCACACCAGCATCACCAATCCAACTGTTCATAGTGAGGACCGCAGCTCAGGGAAGGTGGGCGCAGCTCTGAGTGGGAGGGAGCTGGGGTTGTTACGCACATACACACCACCAGAGGTTAAGCGAAAGTGTTGGACACGCATAGACTAGGACTGCAGCAGGAGAGGGGCTGGTGTCATTCCAGCGGCTTGGGCTCCCAGGGTGCTGTTAGCACATGCGCTTGTACGTGTAGATATATGCCTTGCAGTTGGGACACGTATGTGTCACATCCTTGAAGTCATCAAACAGGCAGGGGATCAGGCAGCAGCAGAGATCACACCTGAAGCACAGGAAGAGGCAGAGTGCCGTGAGCTGGGGCAGCCTGTGGGCACGGAGGGGGAGAAGCGGGGGCACACATGGGGTTCGCTCTGGGGCATGGGCAAGAGAGTAGAGCATTTGTCCCTGGGAGCCAACTGAAGCACCCTGCACAAAGCACCCTGCCCCTGGGCTGTGCTACAAGGGTAAGCTTGTGGCAGGAAGGGACAGCTTGGTGAGATGCACGCAAGCAATGAGACCTGACCCACCTCCACTGCTGGGGCAAAGGGCTGGGACAAGCCCCGCCCCACCCCACCCCGGCAGCCCCTGCTGCTGCCAGCCTTTGGCTGTGAGGAGAGACCATGGCTCTCTGCAGTGCCACAGGTGCTGGGGGATGGACAGCACCTGCTCTGATGCCAGGTTCTACAATTGGCCTTTGGAGGTGGCACCTTCCCCTCCCCTGGCAGGAGCCCAGGGCTCCAGGCACTGTCACCCCAGGAACCCATCTGCTTTTCCAGTAACACCTCAATGCTGAGACTCCCACCATGCCCAACAGCTCGGCCAAGGCCACCAGTGTCAGGGCCACCAGGACCAGGGCAGAGCAACCATCATCACTGTGGGGCTGCTGGTAGCAGGGAGGCCCCAGCTCTGCTTGCAAAACCTACCCCACAAAGCAGCAGAAGAAGCCAAGAAGGAAGCTCATGAGCCCAATCTCGTAGGTGATCTTGGTGGTGATGGCTTGCTGGCAGTGGGGACACACCGTCTGCACAGGGGCACCCTGGAAGATTTCTCCCTGCAGCACCGTCACTGTGGTGGCAGCCCCCGATGGGACAAGCACCGTTGCGGTGTGGCCACTGGGAGAGGGGTAGTGGCCCGGGGCAGGGTAGTAGCCCATGGGAGGGTGAGGACCTGGGGGAGGGTAGTAACCTGCTGGGAATGAGAAACATGCACAGGTGAACATCTTTGTATGTGGCAGGAGAGGCCAGATCCTTGCTGGGGGCTGCTGCCACACCACCACCTTGGGTATGGACTTGGGGCCAACCCGGCTGTAGGCACTGTGCGCCTAGCCCACCCCAAGGAGCCTTGCTGCAAGCCCCAAATGGCAGACCCACCCCCCCTCATTGGGTGTCGTTCCCCCCCCCCCAGAGGCACCTCACAGTACTCACCAGGTGGCACATAGGGCCCAGAGCTGTCTGTGGGCATGTGTGGGGGCACAAACCCTGGCTGTGAGGGTGGCTCATACGGGGGGGGCCCAAATTCAGGAGGTGGGATGGGAACCCCCTGGGGCTGTCCCACAACTGGGGCGACGCCATCTGAAAGGAAACACAGAGTCAGCAACCAGGGCAGGAAGCGGCAGAGGTGGTGGCTTGGCTGAGTGATCCGGGGGTTGGCCCCAGTGGGGAAAGGGGACAGGACATGGGGTGGGGGACTCCTCTGAGCCACAAGCAGCCCAAATTCACCCCACGTTACCCACTGTAGCAAGCAGAGCCAGGCTATGAGCAGGGAGTGCTTTCCGCTCTCGTCACTGCCCTTGGGACCTCCTGCTTCCCCAGAGGGTGATATGGTGACACACGGAGCCGGGCATTGCACCACCCTCCCCAGCACGCTGCACACCCCAGGGCAGAGCGGCAAGGAGAGGCTACAGCCAGGGCACTCCCAGGGAAACCACGCTCACCCTGCTCCTGCCCGCTCAGCAATGTCACCCCGGAGCAGCTGGGACCCTCAATACCTGTTGCAGGGGGTGGGCCGTGCTTCTCTTCTATCAGTGGTGCCGAGGGGCCTCCCGGGTAGGGTGGCGGAGGATCGTTGGACATGGTTCAAGGTGGCCCTGCAGAGACAGAAGCCTTTAGAAGAGACACCAGCCTTTGGCTGCACACAGGCACCCACTCGGAGCTGCGCGGTGCTTGGGGAAGGAGGTGGCAGGTAATGGAGGGGTCTGGGGCTGGTGCCACCGCTACACTGGCCTCAGCTCCCCCATGGGGAGAAACAAGGCCACGGCCCCAAAGCTGGACAGGCTTCGACCCAGGCAGCAAATCCAAGGCGTAACATCTTGCTGCCAGCTCCGCAGGGCTTCCCTGGTCAGGCCCATGCATGGTGCACAGCAGCTCATCGGTGCAGCTCAGCTGCATGGCCCACATGCCAGCCAGTACTGGGCTGGAAGCTGCTCTTCCAAGCGCCTCAGCTGCAGTGTTACGGGACCAAAGATGGGGAAGAGCTGCCCACAGCCCCCGAGCTCTACCTAGCAGTGTGATGTGCAATGCTGTGCCCCGAGGGGACCCCCTGAGCCTGCAGCACAAACTCTGGGGCGGAGGGTGCAAACCCCCAGAGAGCATCTTTAAATACTCTCATCAAGCAAGTTAAGGTAAGACCACCTTTAACTGCTGGAGACATTATTTTACCTGGGGTGAAATTTACCTGTCCTCTTCCTTGCAGCAAGGAGCTCAACAGAGCTCAATTCTTCTTAGCAGTGTAGGTTGGAAGCTGGCTTACCCCCACCAAATCTGTGGGAAAGGAGACAGCAAGCGAGTTAGAGACAGAGAGAAGCCACTGCTACAGCACTTGCCTTGGCCACCACACCAAACCCCCATCCCCTCCCTGGTGCAGGTGTGGAGAGAGTGGCTCTGGGCAGGAACCTCCCCACATGTGCCCCCCTGATGGCCAGCACAAAACTACGTGTCCTTGGCACATGGAAAACGCCACTGACATGCTCTGAACACCAAAGAAGCGCAATGGCATCAAGAAACCTGATTTCCCTGTTTACTCTGGCTCAGTTATATCTGGTAGGACGTGACTAAATTGGGAAATACAACTGAAAGGCTTCACTCGGTGCTTGGGAAGGCTGCCATCAGGCATGGGACACGGTGACATTGCTATCAGAGCCTGGGGAGCAGTGCTAGGAGCTCTCCTTGGGGTCTGAGCAGCTATTTGACACACACCCCACCCCACCACCCCCCTTTGTCCCTGAAGGGCCAGGAGCAAATGTGGCCCTGCTTGTCCCATTCCCCTTGGTGTCCTGCTCTCCTGAGTCAGGTCAGCATGCTGCCAGGAAGGTGCTTTCTCAGCCAGTCCCACAGGTCCCACTCCAGCAGCTCCCAACTGAGCAGGAAAAATGCACCCAGGCTACAACCAGCCTGCAAAAAATCCCACAGGCACAACTAGGGAAGCTCTGGACCCCAAGAGACGGCTGCAGCAGCTGCTGCTGCCACATCACTCCCCCAGGTGTGACTGGCAAGGTTGCCCTGCAGCCCTGGTGAGGCACGAACTGCCTGCTCAGCCCCAGAGAGCTTGGGGCCAAGGGGTGCCAGACCGAGGCCGAGATGCACAGCACCCCGCTGTGGGTCTCTGCTTCAGGAGGAGAGGCAGCAAGGCTCCCTCCGGCCCTGGCGCCAATGCCACACGCTGGGCAACCCACCCAGGGCACACCAACCTCCACAGCACGGCACAAGCCTCTGCGGGTGCCAGGCCAGGCAGTGAGCACTGCCCCAGCCATGCCTGCATTGCAGGTGTGCCCAGAGAGGGGCCTGTGAGGCATGGCCACCTCCACCTGTGGCTGCTGGGTTAAGCAAAGCCAAGGCCTCAGCAAGCATGGGAAGGACAACCCATCCCTCCCTGACTTGCTTGGTTTTGCTTCTGTTATTCTAGCTCAGGCTCCCTGCCTCCAAGCAGCCTTCTGCAAGGTGGCAGGAAATCTAATCAGGTCACAAGTCTGCGGAGGAGCACCATTACCCGTTGCTGATCACGGAGCAGCATGTGGATACACACCGAGATGAGCAAAGCCTGGACCGGCATAGGGTGTCCCCAGGATGTCTGTATTTTCTGACTAACATTTCTCCCCCAAGGTCTTAAGCAGTATGTTACAGACACACAGCTTCAAAGTGTAATACAAGAATGGCTGGAGGTCATCTTCCTCCTGCTTTTCTCTCCAATTTCTTCCTTAAGAGCCAGGGGAAGGAGAGCCGGCCCGTGCAGCCGGTATGGCAGAGCTGCCACAGCACAGAGTGCTTCCAGGCAGAGGAAAGCACCCAAAGTGCAGTGCACTGCAGAGCCCTCCTTCTCCTTTGGTGACCTACAAAGCTACAAATTGGGCTGCGCTCTTTTTAGCTTCACTGGGGATGTAAAGAAAAGGAGGACTTTTTCTTCTGAAAGTAGCCAGCCAACCCACCCTGCACACCCTGGAGCCTCGAACCTTCCTGTCCCTGTGCCTGCAGGGCTCCTGGATGAGCCCAACCCAACCAGAGCATCCCCGAGTCCTTATCTGGGGACACGGGCCTGCCGGGGAGCTTTCCTTGCCCTCACAGGCCAGCTGAGCCCAAGGCTGTTGTAATGTAATGGATCTCCTCCCATTACTGATCAGATGCTGCCTTCCCATAACGTAACATCTTTCAACACTCCCCAGCACTGCTCCCCCCATCATCAAAGCAGCTGGCGAGAAAATGCAGGAGATAGATAAGGAGACCAAGAGGCAATCCCAGCCATGTGCTCCACCAGCCGCTCTAGAAACATCCGTGAGATGAAGTAACAGCCCCAGACTGAGCCAGCAATTAACCCTGCCACCTTGACCAGCAGGAAAACGCAGCCACAAACACAAGAGCCAGTGAATCCGAGAGCCATGTGTGCACTGGGATGAAGGAAGCTGCAGGGGCTGCAGAGCTGTTCTGCTTGTACTTGGCAGACGCAGTCACTCTTAATGCAATATTCTGCTTATTAAGAGAGATCGTAAAGAGCAAGATGTTGGCTGTGTGCCCTTCCCAGGAGGAAAAGAAAGCCTGTTGCTTTTAAGCCTCTTAGAAGCCATTTCTCCTGCACTTTTTCTTTTATGAGAAGCACATGAGAAGCACAAAACCTGCCCCAGCCCATTTCCGCCAGAGATCTCCGTGGGGAGCTGGAGGGTGCAGGGCTTCCCCTCCACACTGGGTCAGCGCTGGACGGGAGCTACCCCACAACGTCACTCACCGCCCTGGCACGGACAACTCTGCAGTATTCCCTCTCAAAAGCAACGTGGCCAAAGCAAAGCAACCCAGATCCTCCCCTTCATATGGCAGAGCAGAGGCAACCTTGCTCTCAGGAGCTAGCTAGCAGCACCCCTGCAAAGAGGCAGAGTTTCCCTGAGCAGCACACACTCAGCGTAGGAAAGCGGGGAGCCTGGAGTGTGCCCCCTGCTGGGAGAGCCCTTCTGGGCTGAAGCAGGTTGATGGTATCCAGGCACAGGCAGGTCAGCTGGGAAGACCCACCCTTTAAACAAAAACACAGCAGTATTTTGCATCCAAATATGATCCCCAGAATCACGTAAAAAGGACTCTTGCTGCTGGTTGTTTCTGGTTTTACCCACTAGCTTTTGGTCAAGTTGATTTACTTTGCTCTCTCTGTCTTGCAAAAGAGAAACAAGACTTCCCCTGCCCATGGCACCACCAGAGAGAGATGGATGTGGAGTCCGGTGGCAGCTTACAGCAGAGACTTCATGGCACACAGAGCCTGGTGCACCCTTCCCAGGGATGACAGCCCTGGCAGGCTGCGCTTTGCCCCAGGATCTCTAGCCACCCGCGCCGGCACAACGAGCCATTCTGCCAGCACGCTACAAAGCTGTCCCAGGTTAACCATGCTGGTTTATTACAGCTGAACCACTAGTGGGTGTAATGAAAATAGCTTAGATCAAACTAGCTGTTCTCACATGGGAAGAAACGTTCCCAAAGACTGTGGAAATTGCATCCATGCTAGGGCTTACTGAAATAACCATGCTCATAGACCAACTTAACATCTAGGGGCAAAAATAAGAGCTTTACAAAAACTTTAGGCTAAGTTTACCCGGCTTAAGTTCACGATCTGATGGAATCACTGCAAGTCCTTTGGGAGCAAGGACCCATTGCAGGATCATGAGACTCAAAAGCAGTTGGTTACCAGTAAAAGGATGGACAGAGGACATGCTATTTCCAGCTAAAAATGCAGATTATTTCTTATTAACTGGAAGAACAGCTTCTACTGGCTTCTCTACTTTAAACTAACAACAGAAGATGAACCCACCATGCAAGCACTGCTCCTGTTAAATGCCAGAAACAAGCAAAGGGTCCCCACGGGCTGGCAGCATGACAAACCAAGCAGAACAAGGATGAGAGGACAGAGGGGACCCGCTGGATCAGCCCATCCCTCTTTCCCGCTCTGGGGACAACACCCCAAAACCTCCCTTCATGTGCCAGCGGTGTGTTGGCTGTCCTGCAACTGCTATTCCCATGGGAAGCCTGGTCCAGGCCCCCACTGCTCTGACAGCCTTAGAGTTTCTAGTTATCTGTAGCCAGATTACATCCATCTGCTCTTGAGCCTGAAGAACATTCCTTCACTCCCTGCTTTCTGCAGACAGCCATCATACCCTGACTCGGACTTGTTTTGCTAGGCTGAACACACCAAGCTCCAACAGGGTATTTCTGCACTGTGTTTTCAGTGCATGCCCATTATCTCCCTAAAGACTGGAGCAGCTGCTGCAGCCACCTGAAGCCATGCAATGGCAAGCATCGCCCGTGCTGGCACACTCTCTGGCACGTGCTACTGCAGCATGGATGGCACAGCAAGCTGTGGCTGGCCTCACTGCTCCAGCGAGATTCACCCGCCCTGCCCACAGGCACACCCAGTCCTCCCTCCCCTACCATCTCAGAGATTGTGGCCTTTATGGATGGCTTGGATTCAGTGTGGACATGAAGGACTAAATCACACCTGCATGGGAGCCTATGCGCAGGCTAGGCTGGAGATTTGCTAAAGGAAACAAAAGAGAAAAGATCCAGATTCCCACTGCTCCTGTTAGCCCTGCCAGAGCACGGCAACATGACAGACACAACCAGGAGAGCATGACTCCACTGCAGCCCCAAGGCCAGTAAGGGCCTGGCCCACCCTGGCTACAGCTTCGCTCCATGCACCCTCCCGTAGGGCTGGCTCTGTGCTCCCTGGTCCACCCAGGGTCTCATTTCAGGCAGCTTTTGGGCAAGGAAAAAAATGAACAGCAGGTCTCTGGGTCCCCCCAGACCAGGGCGTACCTCCCAGCCCCGAGAGGTCTGTCTGAGGTTTCTCTACACCAGTGAGCACAGCCAAAAAGCCAGTGGGGCAGCACACAGCCCTGCATGTGGAAACACAAGGCTTTCTAATCCACCTCCTTCCCATGCTCAGCAACCCCGGCTCTAGTTAATTAGGGATTGATACCCCAAAGCCCACAGTTCTCATTACACATCCAAAGCTGGTGACCACAAAGTTCTTCCAGCTGCTTAGAGTGGCAATGAGAGGAGCTGATGTGTTAGGGTCCAGCGCTCCCCACTGGCTGTATTTCCCTCTGCTACATCACACAGGATCACTGTGGAAACAGTTTGGGATTCAAACATGGCAAGAGGAAAGGTCTGCCCATCCGACCTGCTCTCCAAACAGGTAGGGTGGGCACCACTTCTCACCACTTGCCAAAAACAACTGAACTGTGGCATACAGTGGGACAGGGAACATTGCGCCACCAGAACAGGTCCTAGCTGAACATACGCTAACACACCATAAAATAGAGAATGCCACAAAAAGCATAGCCATGGATAATTCCTGCATTGCTTGGAGATTCAAAGATTTGGTCCATTAAGGCCATTTTCCCAGACAGCAGCTGTGTGCGCTGCAGGCTGCTTCCTCCTGGACGAAATCACCAACGATGAGACAAACCTGAGAAGGACGGACCAGATCACTGGCAAGTCTAACTCATGTGCAAACCCTGATCATGCAGCACTGGCCCCATGCAGCTCTGAGTCAGCCTCACAGGGCAGCTGAGATCCACTCCCACGAGCAGAAACACGGCCTGTGTTGTCCCTGCTCCTCCTGCATTTGATAACTGGAGACCCACGGTGATTTGGCTTTGTTTTGCCTATGTGAGCAGTGGCTCCAGCCACCGAGACAAGAAGCAGCGTTTGTTCATACTCAAGCACGTTCAGTGATGTTAGCACTTCAAAAGCTGCTACTGCACATTTTTGGAGCTATTCCTCCCCCAAAAATAACTTCCGACTTTTAGAAAAGGAAAAAATACACTACAATTAAATTAATAAATAAGAGAAAAGGATACAACCACTTCCAGCTTTGTTGCACATCAAACAGACAGATTTCAGCTTCCAGGCTTTTGTAAATACATTTTTAAAAGCAAAGTCAAGAGCTCCAGAGAAGCTGGGCTCCCTCACTGAGGCCAGCCTCCTTCCTTTAAGAAAAGGAACGGTGTTGTGGCCAACACCACCCCAGCTTTCCTGGCCCCAGGAAAGCTACCTGTGTGCCCTGGGATTCCACCTGCTCCAGAAACAGGGAAATACTGAGACTAGGAAGGCAGACAAATATGCTAGGTATGAGCACAAAAGGCAGATCAGATGCTGGCAAAATGTCACTTAACCCAAAGTCTGCTTTAAAAGGGCTTTTAGTTGTAGCAAGAAGAGATTGGACCAAGCAGGGTCGGATGAGAGGTGGACAGAGCCATGCCCTGACTGTGGCAACCACAATTGTCCTCCTCCATTTCTGAGCAGCATCTCTGAAGCCCAGCCTGGACCTGCTCCGCAGCATCTTCTCTGCATTCCACCTGTGCCACAGAGCAAGCCAGGGCTGCTGCCCTCTCCACGCACATACCCACTCGCACACTCGCACACAGCTTGCAGGGATGTGGCTCAACTCCCACTGCTCCTGAAAGCACCACACGCAATCCATGGCAGACAGCTCTTACCTTGAAAGGAAAGACAGCAAAAATCCCTGCTGAAGAAGGAATTTCAGTTGTTACTTCTGCCTGGTTTTTACACAGAGCAAAAAAGATGTTTTCTCTCTGAGCGAGCTGAACTTCCTCCTCAGCCTTGCCTCTTCCCATGCGCATTTGCTGCCTCCAGCCTGCATACCATCTCCCCAGAGCCAGGAGGGAAGGAATAAACAGCAGAAAGTGCTGCGGCCTCCTTTAGAAAGAGGATGCCCTGGCCAGGCAGCATGTAACCCCTCCCTTACCTCGCTGCCAACCCTAGCAGCACCTCCTCAACTCACCATCCTGGTCCTGGGCAAGGCAGCAAGAGGGCGCATGCCTACAACACACTCGCACACCGCACAGATGGAAATCCAAGTTAAGGACTAACCAAAAGGTCTGCTCTTTTTCTGAGCGACTCAGCTGCATTTCCCCAAGTGCAAGCCCTGCGCCTCCAGCATCGCTGCCAGGGAGCACAAACCCACCGTGCAGAAACAGCCAGGCTGCTCACAGAACAGCAGATTTCTCCCACACTTCTGCAGTCAGACTTCAGCTGCAGAAAACTGCTGCTTCCAGGAAGATCAGGCTTTTCCTTCGGTATGCGGATGGAGAGCTCTGCTGGCAAAGCAGGACAGAAGCAGTCCTTTAAAACAATGGACTGCCATAGGAGAAGGTTATTCACCATTCAATCCAGCTACGTCAGACGGCCAAAGCTCCCCACTCTGCTCTACAGTATACGGATCTCTGGAGGAGCATCCTCATTGCAGTCATTTACCTTGGGACCTCAAACATGTCATTTGACCTTCTATGTGCCACTGTAACCCAGTAGGCAAATCAACTAAGAGCAGGATCCTCACTGGAAGCCAGGTGCTGTGTCCAAAGCAAGATTTCTCAGGGTATTAAATCCAAAGCACAATCAGATAATCTCCACAATGCAGCCCAGGCTCAGCTGTCCTCAGCCAGAGATTCAAATTACTGCTTCGCGCAGCAACTCTGTATGGATATCAGGGAAACTGGACTCAAAATCCCCCTGCTGAAGACAAGGATGGTTTATCTGCAACACCCACAAAGGGTTACGTGCGGGAGGAGCCTTTGTAAGGACCTGCTGCCGTCTCTGGGATTCTCTCCAGTGCTATTTGCCTCCAGATGGGCTGACCAAGTCCTTGTTGGCTCTCCACACTGGGGCTCCAGAAACAGCATTGGCAGAACCTGGTTAACCTGAACATTTAAAGAAAAACCAACCGAAAAGAACAAACTGGGGTAGATCTTTGCGCTCTCCCACTGGCTCCCAAGCTGCAGCACACAGCTATGGGAAGGATCACACAACTGCAGAGCTCACCATGCTGGCGGTGACATCCGACAAGAGCCAAGAGGGGCTGCAAGGGAGCCTGTGAGCTACCAGCATGGAGAGGCCACTACCCCACACTTCAAAACTGAACCCCAGCCCTTACACATTTAGGGGCACCGGGGAAGGCTGAGGCATGCACAGAGTGCTCTGGACCACGAGGGCAGCTGAACTCAGCCCCCAAAAGACAGTTTTCTGAACACAGAGCAAGCACAGAGCACACTGCAGCCTTACAGGCTGCTACTGGCCCTGGAAAACACACTCCCTCCTGCTCACGAGGTGCTTTCTGTTCAGACCTTACCAGCTGGTGACCTGGCCTCATGAGAGAAGACAGACTACAATACACCAGGTGTTCTCATAGATGCAAAGATGTGATTCAAAAGAAACTAACCTGAGTTCCTCTGCACCTTAGCAATCTGATCCAGAGAGACTTAGATGAGAAAAGGAGGGTACCGCAACCCAAATCTCTAAGGAACCAGAGAGCTTTTCCATGAGACTTTCACTGAAGTTCATGAACAGTCCAAGCTAACACTTGATAACATCCATGGGAAAGTACCCAGCGATATCAGCAGCTGTTGCCTGGAGTCCTGTGCATCTACTTAATTTTTCCCCTGAGAGGATAAATACTGCATTACATCATCCATTTGATATCTAGTTAATTATGTTAATAACACAACCTGCAATAATCTAGAACAACTAAAACCAAGATCTGCTCCAATACTAGTGTTTTAACATAACACCAAACTTAACTGTGCCACGAGACTAGTTGTTCATTTAAACAAGCAAACAAAAAACCCCAGCTCAAGAAGCTTAACAGCAAGCAGATGCCCCAGAGGAGATCGGGCAGAAGCTCTGCAGTTGCTTGCACTGAAGACAGTCACAGCTCTGTAGCTCACCTCTGATGGCAGCCCGTAACAGACCCTTAAGGATGAGTTAGGCAGCAAGCGAAGGCAGAATGATCCCCCCCTTCAGTCCCTCCCACTCCCAACACCCAGGGTTTTAGAGATGAAGCAGCCTGGAGTTTCACCCTAATTCCTTTATAGCCCACCAGCTCACTGAGTGCTGCCACAGACAGCAGTGGCAAGTTCTGCCCTTCAGTTACCTACACAAAAAAATGTCTCCTGCTGTCACAGTCTGCTGCCTGCTCATTTCAACAGCACCTCCCAGCTCTCGCATAGAGAAGATGAACACAGGATGATTACCCACTACAACTCACAGCACAACTCAGGATTTTACAGATTTCCTTTCCAAAACTATACTAAAAATATTTTATTCCTTTATGCACTCCATTTTTTCATTACTCCCTCATTCTATAGAATTTTTTTGAGAGAAAGTAAAATAATACAGCTACATTGTTGCTGAATCAAACTGATTAGATGTGTGACTTCCATTAAATAACACAGTACGCTCCAAGGGAGGAGGAAATTAGAGTCATAGAAGATCAGCACTTTTGTGGAGATGTAGCCACATTTCAGTTTCAGAATTATCAGAGCCCAAGAGCCTATTCAGAATTCCCTTGCAGATTCTGAAACACAATGAAATAATTCCAAATACATTGGTGGTGATTCCAGATCTATTTTCCTTCCAAGTGATATACAAAACGTATGTCATGGTACTGATGTTTTCTTATCTGAGGCATAGCACCACCTTGCTATAGGACGGACTCCAGTCCCCAGCAATGCCAGCATTTTCTGTCCTCACAGACAGCCCTACCTTGGCACCAGAGAAGCTGCTGACGTTTAGATTTAACAGGTACAGTGTCACCTTGCTTTTTTTTCCTGAGGACTAGTTAGAAGCACTCTATGTCACTCAATTTTATTTAAGGCCATGGCTCGCTCCTTCCAAGGACGTGTTGTTTGGGGTTAAGCAGGAGTGTGCGTGTAAGGTCTGAGATCTCTTCTGAGTCCTACTGCCAACAAGGAGGACGTGTGCACCTCCAGAGACATGTGCACTGGAGGAACTCCTCCGCGCTGAGGCCACTTGTAGTATCACACTCACCTTCTTACTCCACAGCATGACCAGACCTTCCTGTTTCCAGACCAGGACCTGTCGTGGGATGGCCCAGGGCCTTGCTAGTGTGGGGCTGTTGTCCCATGGCATCCCATGGCAGGAGGAGTGCATCCTGCACTGCCCTGCTCCCAAGCCTAGCTCATCTGGGCCGCTCACAGACCAGTGACAATGTCCCAGCTCACAGAGGTGGAAACCCCCTGGGTTAATCAATAGCCACTGAGTGTGCCCAGTGCTGGCTCATCTCCAGCAGCACGGCGGTGGCTTGGAGGGAGCACTGGGACTCACCCAGCTCCCACCGGACCCATTTCTCCCTCCAGTTCCTGCCAGACTTGGATAGTCTGCACTGAATTCCCAGTCCAGGGAAGCCATTTTTACTCCAAACCATTTCATTACTTTGGTTTCAGTTTGCAGCACCAAGTTCCTGCCAACTCCTTCGTAACCCCTTCCCCAAAACTCTGTTGCTATCTGCTGAACAAAGCCACGTAACGAGCTGCTACATATCTGTCCCTCAGATCACCCAAAAAGCTGCTTCCCCATGAGCCTAATTTGCCACTACTGCTTGCTCGGAGGCAACGCACAGCAGTCCCACTAGGGGAGACAACGAAGACATGCAAAGCCACGTAGTTAGCCTGGCTCACTTAAATGTAAGCGGATCTGACAAGAACATTGACCAAGACACAAATCAGCAAGCCAAGTTCAGCAAGATACGCAATTGGGCATGCAGAGCTGTATTCCCTTTGAAAACAAGAGTGAAGGAAGAGATGACGTCCTCATACCTCTCCAGGCCACAGCTTCAGGCACCATCCTAGTTTTGGCATGTGTGGGACATCACCTGGATATGAGCAGCATGCACTCCAGAACCACAGATGAAGCAAGCAGAAGACCTCTTGCTGAAAAACTAGACAGAGCAGCTGGATTCAAAGCATCCCTAATACACAGCAATGCATCTCCTCAAGTCTCTGCTCTAAGCTTTTCTAAACCCTTTCCCAGCCTCCCTGTCCAGGCAACACCTCACTGGTGACCAGCATCACTGGTCAGAGGGTTTCAAACAGACCTAAGGCTGCGTGACTGCTTTCACAGCAGGGGATGAGACTGGTGAAAATTCAAACGCATAACACCAAGATGCCCTCAGGGCAGGTAAAGAGCTCAGCTGCTCTGGAGGATTCAGGACCGAAATCCTGTCCTGAGCCTGATGGAGACAGAGCAGCTCCCACAGCTACAACACTGCGCAAGCTGGGAAGTGTTTTCTCTCTCATCAGAAGAGCCCAAAACTAAGCTCCCACCACACATTAGCCTCCTGAACCATGGCACCCAAGAGGGAGTCTGAAAGTCTGAGTGTGGGTAAAATAGCGATACTTGTAGCTTGAAGCCAAGATCTTTGGGGGAACCTCCATTCCCAACATGCAAATGTGCTCCAGATGACATCTCTGTGGAAGAGCTAAACAAGCCCATGAAAAGAGCTGAATTTTTAATGGCAATGGAAATGGTCTACAGTCCTAGCTTCACTCTCTTGCTCAAAGACTATGTTAAGATTTTGGAGGAGTTGAATGGTCACAGCAGAGCGGGTGGGAAGAGCAAGTTGAGCCTTCAGCACACAACCACACCTCCTGTGAGCACTTCCTTATATGCAATAGAGCAGAATAAAGGTGCTAAGTTAATTGGAAGACAAACTGAACACGCCTTTAAGAAAAGGGCATCACACACATACTAGCAGCAGCTATTTATCCAGTGGTCAGTTAAAAACGCAAGCCCAAAGCAGTCAGCAGCAGCATGGAAATCCCACCATGACCACTCTCCTCCACTCCCTGTTCTAGTCTTTGTCCTTCCCTCCAATGCTCCCTGTCTGCCACGCGTTGGGTGACTGGGACCCCTGAGGACCACAAAAGCATCCCAGGTTGGACAGTCACTGCAGCAGAGGTACAGCATTGGCTTTGGCCCATGATTTCCTCCCAAAATGATGCTGTGCTGAACTCCAGGGGTTCCTTCGCCTCTCTTAAAAGGGTGGCCTGCTACTTATTTGGAGAAACAATAACATTCAACAGATCGATTTTCATTCATCACCAGCCAGAAATCTAATCTCAAGTTAACAGCATGACCCCAAACACAGATATCACATCTATCATTTAAGTTATCTGCTGTGGATGGAGCATGAGTGCATTTTACAGCTGCAGTGAGCAGGGCTGCCTACATCACAACGACTAATTTATTCTCAGAAAGGCTAATTTAATCTGGCAGTGAATGTTCTCAAAGCCTCCTTGCACAGAAAAGCTTTTATCTTGGTTGGCTTAACAACAGCATATCCAAAAACGTGGAGGGATGCTAAAGAAGAACACTACGCTTCTGTTTTGAGTCCTCTAGTACTTTTGTCTGAGAAATTTCTCCTGGTAACCACAGACTTTGAGAAAACGTAGAGTGCCTCTGGTGTTTTAAAAAAGCCAACTGTGTTTTTAAGGCAAAATATACAACAGCTCAAGCTACTTCCCTCTTGCATACAACTGTGCCTTGACAGAAAGAGCTGTGCTCTTAATAAAACTAAAACCCAGCAAAGATTAGACACCACATTCACTTCCAACCGCCCATCTGCACAGCAAGAGTGGCGGCCAGCAGGCCTGGCCCAGGGTGTACTACCTGCCGCTGCAAGGTGACTTTCCCCAGCCCACACTACAGAGGAATAAACTTCTGCAGAAATTCAAAAGCCCTCCATGTTAAGAGGCTTTGTAACTGCATCATGAAGCATTTCAGAGAGAGCATCCATCAGATTTCCTGCTTCTGCCATCCATGGGGGGGCAATAACTAATTAGGCAATCAGAAAGCTTTTTTTCATTGTTTTTAAATTCCAGTTCCTATTTTCCCTTTACTTGTGAAAGCAGGCACAGAGGCATCACGCATCCAAAGTCACACTTAGCCATTTGAACCAGA
The DNA here is from genome assembly GCA_008921705.1 of Burhinus oedicnemus. Classification (NCBI taxonomy): domain Eukaryota; kingdom Metazoa; phylum Chordata; class Aves; order Charadriiformes; family Burhinidae; genus Burhinus; species Burhinus oedicnemus. Next base: position 3,878,166 of record VFFE01007232.1, on the reverse strand, counting down.
GTGCGCCCTTAGCTCTGCAATGAGTCACCATATCACCTGTGTCGTACAGACACGGCATGAAGAAGTGGTCCTCACCTGGATCTACCCCTTGCAAGGTAGATCACTGGAGAGCAAATCACTGTCCCTTGGAATGAGAGGGGCTAAAACAAGGGGGTTTAAAGCATTACAATAGATATAGCCGAACCAGGATAACCCTCCACACTCTTAGGAGTGTCACCTTCATTCTGCTGCAAAAGAAAAGCTGGTTTCTTTGCAAGGATCACAGCCTGGATCATGCCTGAGAGGGCTCCTTTGGTACAAGGGCAAGAACATGCCGCAGATGACCTCCAACAATTTAGGATGATTCAGTAATTTGGGAAGGAAAAAAATCAGAGGGAAGCAGAGCATTAAGACAGGCCAGAGGAGGAAAAAAACCCAAAACAAAACACAAAACAACACAATGCTCCCCTTGTTCCTATCTGTCAGGAACCACTCTCCCAAGAATAGCCTATTCAGAAACCAGGAAACTCAGAGAGCAGCAGGGAAGGGCTGAGTCATGGCCATGTGAAAAAAAAAAAAAAAACCCAAAACCCAAAAAAACCCCCACACAACACAACACAACAACCCGAAAGGGAAGGAGAGAAAACATGGACTGCAGCTGTTCTCGGTCTTGGAGATATGAACAAGCCAATCCAGAACATATTAGCCAATCTTTATGTTTAAAAGCTCTGCAAACACATGGTACTGCCATAAAAAGCAGTCGACCCCTCCCTCTGCTCCTGGGAGGCAAATTTAGGTCTGGCTGAATCAGGCAAAGTTGGTGGGGCTTCCCGGCACCAGCCTCTCGATGCAACACCCGCTCAGCTGTGCACAGCTGCCATGACACAAACTGCTCCCCGTTTATGCCCTGATCTTTGCCTTTATTTGTGCCTCTACAGCATTAGCATCCCAGTATCACAAAGACTTACAGGCTGGACAAATGCTTTCCAGAAGGGAAAATGCAGTCCCTTTCAGGGACGCTATTAGCAGAGGGTGGGGAGCCATTTCCCTTACCCACACTGGAAGGGCACGAGGTAAAGTACGACTTGGACTACAACTCTCTGTGAACAGCCGAGCAGAAGACAAGTGCTCCCATCTCGCAGCCAGCCTCAGCACAGCCCATCTGGCCCCCAGAAAGGCCAGGCTACGGTTTAGTTTTGCTCAAGTCTTCCCATGTGACAATCTTTGTTCCGTGACCTAAATGAAATCAATTTTACAATAATTCTCCCTGGGACAGTAATCTTATTCACGCACCCATAATCTAAAAGATTACACCTGCTTTCCAACTGTGGGGCTCTGGGAGGAAGCTCTCACAGACCCAACCTCTTCCCACCACCAGGACTTGCTGGGAAAACTACAACACAAGGCCTTTCTTGACACTAAGTCGCAGAACAAGAGCTCAAGGAAAGCGTCCCAAAGCAAACGGGCTCTCATGGTTCAAATTATAAGTAAAATTATTTTTCTCTGTGACCATGCAATGCAACGAGTCGATAAAGATGAAATATAGCTAGAGCATGGGATATGCATGTGGCACGGTAAGATGTGATGGATGGAATTTATGACTGTAAGATAGAATGCAAGACGAAACAGTAAGGATGTAACCTTAAAGTTAGAATACTCCTTCCAAAACCACATCTTCCAAAACTGTTAATAGGTAGCCAGCCTGTTAGGGCAAGATAGAGAAGATTTTCTTTCTAAATGCCGAGACTGGGTACCAAAGAAGGTTTGGGGACATTGACACTTCGAGAATTGGAAGGCCAGGGAGAGACAATCCCTCTCGAGCCTCAACTACTGCCTGTTGAGGAATGCCGATGCATCGTATTTACCCTAATCTCAGGAAAGGGAAATTTTGACTATAGGCTAGCCTCTCTTTCATCCACCTCTCCACCTATATGTTTGTGAGACACACATTAGCTTTATGGATGTGGATGGGTTTTTTCTGTTTGTCTGTGCACACGTAGGAGTTAAAAGCGGTATGTGTTGGCTCATTAAAGTTTCCCGCTATTAACAGATTCCTGATTCCAGTAACCAGAGACCTGTGCGTGTGTGTGCATGCACTTATATGCTTTGCTCATATGTATATGTATTAATTTGAAATATATACTTTTGCTCATATGTGTATGTATTGATTGGGATACCTCCTAGTAAGGTAGTGTGAATCTTGCCATCTTCAAATCTGTAATTAAGTCGCTGTTCAATTATTTTGTTAAATCACTTTGTAAACTTCTAAATCAGTTAATGATTAAGTGCTGCTAAAATTCAACCTCTTCATCTGACTCAAATTGCTAATAAATTTTGAATCGCTGCTAAATCATAATCGTGTCAAATATTTCCATCTGCGACATACACAATAGGGAATGTCTACCTGCACACTGGCAAAGGCACCACCATCTCAGCACAAATGCTTTATCTTGAATTCTCTTAATCTATAAGAGAACTGGGTATTTTTCCACTTTCTTATATATAAAGGAGGTAAAGGAAACATAACCATTACTAATGCAGACTTACCTTACTAATCACAACAGGTAATAGAGAAATATATTACTTAATTTGCACAGAAAGCCCCAGCTCATTTCTTCATTCTCTGATCATCTCAGGTTTCATCATGCTAAGAAGTACAAAGTCAAACACACATGGCTGGCAGCTGTTCTTCACAGTTCCTAAGATGCCAATTACATTGCCATCTTCTAGGGTTATTTCTTGTATTTTCTCACTCTAAATTCAGGGCTGCTAAAGAGTTCAGATTAAAGATAGCTCCACTAAAGTGGAGCCTCACACAGGAAATGTGCAGCATGAAGCTTCCTTCCTACCTCCATCCTCTACCCAGATCTATGGCCAGCACAGGCCTGCTGTACTCCCTGGGCTCTCAAACAGCCCTTTTTCACCACCACAAATACAACAAACTTCAGACTGCAGCCATGAGGCCGCTCTCAATGAACGAGCCCAAAGCAAAACTGTAAGAGCAGCCAAGAGTTTCCCTGAGCGTTTCACGCCACAAGTAAAAACTGTGCTCCCCCTGACTCAGAGATTTTATATTGTTGGGAAGAAGGATTGTGGTTTCCCACGGCATCTGTTCTAATTGTGTTCCCTTTGATCAGAGGAGATACGGCCTTTGCAGAGCATGCAAAGATCTGACACTGCTTATGAAAATCGTGCTGCTTCTCTCCAGTTGCGAGACAGATCCTGAGCGCCGGTCGGGAACAACAAGAAAACAGCAAGGTGAGTTTCACATGCCATGACAGAAGTTGTTTATTGTGTGTTTTTTGAAGGAAAAAAGGATACATACACATCTATGTTTGCAAACTTGTGTGCTCAGATGCCTTGCTCTGAAATCTTCAGGAGTGTCAATCGGTTTCAGGCTAAAGTACTTTGCCTGCATTAACAGTTGCAAAATCAGGTCCTGGAAGTAAAACTAACCAAAAACCTCCAACAATTTGCAGGACAACTGAAGTTCCCACTACAAACCACCACTTTTACTGTATCAGGGAGAAGAGAAGAGTACTGTGGAATTAAAATCTCTCCTTTTAGAACATCACTGACTGCTGCTAAGAGCCATGAGGCATACCAGCATCTATTTGTTGTTTTCCAACTCTCCTGTCCTCCCTGTTTTCAGCAGCTTTGCACAGACCAGTCTGGGAGAACACCTTCTCATTGCAGTTTGATGAGAAGTTGGCATAGCAGTCTAGAAGCACAAAGGTATATTCAGTCCTACTGTCTTCATTATTATTTTAATCTCCATATTATGCAAATATTTCCTCCTTGTCTCACCTGGCAGCCATCAATCTTTTCCTCAGCTTGGTGCAAAACTGAGTCAATGTGAGCCTGCACACAGGAAAACTATCACAGTACTGACAGTACATTCAGCACACGTACAGAGCTGTGGTAATACCAGCAAAAGCGATGCACAGCCCTGTTGCAGACCCTACAAAAAACACTATTAAAAAGAGTTTAAAAAACTTAGCTTCTTTAAATCTAGGATATTCTCTCCTGATTAAAGCCATTATAAGAAATCAAACGTAGGGATTTACAATGGTACCACAAACAGATGTAGAACGCCTAATTTCGTACTTCCCTTTACCCATCTGCTTGGATTAGAGCAGATACTAGAAGTCTGTGTATCTCATTCCAAAACCACTCATCCTCATACTGAAAGATCTCTGCATCAACCACATACTTTAAATACAAGTATTTATCGGCTAAATTCATATCTGAAGGAGGAAAAAAATATAATCTTTTACATAATAGAGTTACTTTCATCCCTTCTCTTGCTGTGTTAGTGAGTAACAATGGCAATGGGAACACTTCCGCAGATGACAACACGGTGCCAAGGACCCAAAACCCCCTGAAACACATACCGTGTGGGTGTGGTGGACTGGCTCTAGTCTGGCCCTTGGCTGAACGCCCTTCAGCTACAGGAGCACATTAGCTGTGCTCCCAGAGTGCATCTGCCAGTTATGCTTCATCCAGAAGGAAAGCTTTGCATCACTGCGTGATTTCCCATGCACAGAAAGCATGGCTGATTAGGAAGTGAGCTTCAAAAACATGCTCATAAACCAAAACAAGACGCTGATGGACACACCCTCCCTCCTTTCATAGCAGCTGAGACAGAGCTCCAGTCAGAACAGAAACACAAGAAACTGAATTTCAGAACTGAATTTCAGAACTGAATTTCAGAACTGAATTTCAGAACTGAATTTCAGGTGCAGGACCTGTTGAGGGAACGCAACAAGAAATTCAGCACGGTATTCCATCTTCTTAGGAAGGGCTCAGATTCTGAAAGGGAAGCTCCCTCTCTGTTAACTGTTGCAGTCGCACCCGTGGCAAGATCTTTTGGTACTCAGCATATGAACATGCACACCCCCTCTCCCAGCATCTCCCTGAGCACAGCCCAGAGCAGACACAGCCACCGCAGCCCCCACCACCAGCAGCAGCTGGGGAGGACTGAGCATGTTTGCTCCACTTGGCATCACTCGGGGAACATATGGGGACATTGCTCCATCAGCCTGCCCTTGTTACAGCCTCATCCCCCATCTGTGCTCAAGCCACACCACTAGACAGCCTTGTATCAGTTCCTGAAGTCGTTGCCTCCCTACTCCCAGCAGGAACTCCTTCCTCACATAACGCCTAAGAAGAATGGAGCAGGTACATGGCAGAACGCCTCCGGGTATTTCCTGGGGCGCATGGACATCGCTACAACATTTAGACAGAGAAGCCTTTGGGAAAGGGAAGTTTTCAGCCTGCGCTTTCCACGCTGCCCCTAGTTTTGTTTAGTTCCTAAAAATGAATTAATGACATACTATGGTTATATATTACACTACCTAATACTCACTCTAGTTTCCCTACTCTAGTTTCCCTTACTGCATGTTCGTCACACACTCTGGAAAGCAGAAGGGCCCCTGCTGAAATGAAAGCCCCATTTCAAGCACATTGGTTGAAAGGGAACAAACAGGAGGATATCTTGCATATTGACAAAGTGTTTCTCAGCAAGTTTTACACACAGCCCCAAACCACTATAATTATCGTTTAAAACATTTCTATTTAAAATCATTGTGCTTCACCTAGTCTACCACCTGATATTTTAGGCTCAGCCTGGAACGTGACAACTGCCAGTCCCCTCACCAGTTCTCACTGGTGCATGGAGACCATCTCTGAACAACTTTTCTAGTGATGCCTGGGGCCAAGGGGTACACATCTACACTTGCAGCAACTTGGAGAAGTTTAACCTTGAGCGTGACTCCTGCGGACGATCCAGAGGATGCCAGCATGGTGGTGTCCATCCCAGCCTGCCTGTTCCCACTCCCCTGCACAGCCCCAGAGCTCTTCCCAGGGTCCCAAGCCCCATCCCTCCGTTTAGTAGCAATCACAACCCCCTGTGCGTAAAGCAACTGAACATGGCCTTAACAGCTCCTACCCTTTTGCCTCTCCAGTCCCCTTGGGAGGCAGAACCAAGATCTCACCACTCTAATGGTTAAAGATCTCCCAGCCTCTTGCTAACATTTATTCATTGGTATTTGTCATTGTGCTGTGCTACCCATTAGCTGAATGAGCTTGCCTTGTTTCACAGGGCTCACACTGCCAATGTGCTGATGGACAATACCATCCCCATCATCATAATTTCCCCATCCTGCTTGTCAAGCTTCTTTCGGCTCCTCTAAAATGGGCTCATCATTCCTGATCACTGAATGTGCAGTTCCAGCCCAAGCTCCTCTCTCCCGAGCAGGGATGACTGGAAACACACACACTTGTACTGAGGCCTGGCTCCCTCTGTCTGGGTAATGGATGATATTTGCTCTTCTCACAGCTGTGCTGTGCTGGCAGCTCCCAGCCGTCCTCTCTGCAAACCGGCACCACCTGGGTTGGGCTGGAGCGCTCGCCTTACAGCGGGAAGTCTTTTCCCAAGTACACAACCTCGCTTTCCATCCGATTAAATTTCATCCCCTGGCTGCTGCTCTGGTCCTCCCCAATCCTCCCGTCCCAACCCTTCCCTGCACTGCTGAGGGTACAGAGCTGAAGCTTCCTAAGATTTTAGCAGCACCCTGCAGCACTTTGTGGCCGCTGTGGACAGCCCAGGGCTGCCTCCCCATCCCTCTGTCCCCCATCACCATCTATCCATACCTCTTCTCCCCAGGACGCGCGACTCTGCAGCAAACGCTCCAGCCACCGAGCCCTTCTCTCTGCCCAGAGAAGCGCAGTCCTCCCTCAAAGAGTTAACCGGGGATTTATTTTCATCTCTTTTTTTCTTATCAGCTGCGGATGGTGCTGGACTTCTGCGTTTCCCCCCTCCCTGCTCACTGTCCCCACACCTCCAGTTGGCCCCGCGGCCTGCCCTTGGCTGAGGGGGGGTACCGGCCCCGCCGGGCCTCCCTCCCTCCCTCCCGCCCCAGCGCCTCCCCTCGCCCGCCGTCACCGATCCCCGGGGCTCAGCGCCCGACTCCCGCCTCGGCCTCCCGGGGAGGCACCTACCGGCTGCCGGCTCCCGGCGGCGGCTCCGGCACCTGCCGGCTCCGGGGCGGGGCGAGTCGGGGCGGGCGGTGCCGCGGAGGGGCGGGCTAGGGCCGCGCTCTCCCAGCCCGGAGGCCGGGGGCCGGGACCTGCGGCCTGCTCCCCTCGCCGGGCCGGGGCCTGCTCGCCCCGCCAGGCCGGGGCGGGGCCTGCTCCCCACCCGCCAGGCCGCACCAGGCCGGGCCAAGGCCTGCTCGCCCCTGCTGTGCTGCTGCAGGGAAAGGGGCTGGGGCAGAACCCCGCGGCCATCTCCGGGTAACCTCACCTGTGACCTCAGCCCCGGCGCCCCCGCCAGTGTCCCCGGCCCGGGGCGCTCCCGGGGGCAGCCGAAGGCAGCATGAGTGTCATCGTCACGCTGGCAGAGCTGGCAGACATGGCCTTCGGCACAGCCGACGGCCCTCAGATCGGCACCCTCCGCATCCTCCTGCGGGGCGTCCTGGAGCACCTCGACCCGCAGGAGGCCACGGTGCAGATCAGGGAGGACGAGAGAGGTCTCTTGGAGCCCAGCACCAGTGTGGCCAGAGGGAAGCCCTGCTCCCTCCATCAGCAGAGGTGGCCGTGGCTGGGGGGGGCAGAGGGGCAGCCAAGCCGCCCCAGCAGACCTCTGGGCACTGCAGAGCTGCCAGCCCCGGGCAGGCCAGCTGCCGAAGCATGGCAAATGGTGCAGCTAACGAAGAGGATGGAAGTGACTGTGGAGGGGATGACAAAGGTGAGAAACCATCCTCTGGATGGTGCCCGTCCTCACCAGGGTGCCACATTCTGCCCTACACAGGGTCCTTCTCGGTGTGGCTTCCTGCCCTGTGTGGTAGGTATCCTGCCCTACAGAGGGTCCTGGTCTACGCAGTGTGCTGTCCTACACAAGCATCCTGCCCTACGCGGTGTCCTGGCTTCTGCCACGCACTGACTTACACAATGCACTGCTCTGAGTGGCATCCTTCCTTACACAGAAGTGACTGAAACCACCTTTGGCCAGTGGCTGTGTTAAACACTGGTCTTTAATTAGTCCCAAGTGGAGCTGGGGCCAGCAGAGCCAGAAAGGTGCCTCTGTGCTTTGCCAGGCTGCCTGGTCCTGGGGCAGCAGATGTCATGGCAAGGGAAAACCTGCCCCATCTTGTATTGTACCCCACGCAGTGCCACACCTGACACAGTATCCTGCCACACGCAGTGCCCAGCCCTATGTAGTGTCCTGCCCTACACAGTGACATGCCCATGTCGTGTCTTGCCCTTGCCATGACATCTGCTGCCCCAGGACCAGGGAGCCCAGCGAAGCACAGAGGCACCTTTCTGGCTCTGCTGGCCCCAGCTCCACTTGGGACTATTTAAAGACCAGTATTTAACACAGCCACTGTCAAAGGTGCTTGCGGTCACTTCTCACATGCCCCTGAGGATCCACCAGTACTTGGTCTGAGATTTAGGTCTGTTGGGTCTCATCCTGCCCTGGCAAGGGTCCCCCAGCTGTGCCTGGGGCTGGGGTGGCTGTGGGCTGGAGCACACAGCTCCCGCTCCCCCAGCAGGGACAGCAGCATCCCCGTTGGGCTCCTCTTCTCTCTTCCCTGTGGGACAGCCAGTGGCTGAGCTGTGGGTGACAGCGGTGCTGCCTCGCAGGTAGGCTTTCCCCACGCCAAGGCAGGATCCCGTGAGAGGCATTGCCACAACACAAGCTCAAGTTATTTGGCTGTTGAAGTTTAGACTCTGAGTGGAAAACACAACACGTAACATCAGAGCTGTCTTCCTTGCTTGACCCACACGTTGCAGCGCAAGGATGAGTTGTGGTGGCCTTGTGCCCGGCTGTCCTCTCCACAGGCAACATGGGGCTGGCCCACAGCAAACCCAACATTTCTTCATCCCTTGTGAGACCTGGCAGCCCTGAGCCGACCCCATCTCGCATGTCATGACCTTGGCTTTGAGCACAACCACAGAGCAAAGGGAAAAGGTCACAGAACTTTGCCAGGGGGAGGAAGCTGGAGCTGGGGCGCATCTTCCATTTCAGTTTGAGGGAGATCTGTGGGCATGGCCATGGGCCAGCCAGATGTGGCCGATGTTGTGGCAGCTCCATTGGGTCCCAGAGACACCCCGAAATCCGTGTCTTCACTGTGCACCTCTTAGCTTCCCTTCTCCCCACGTCCCCCAGAGCCCATGGGGACTCAGCGTCACTGGCCAAACCTGTGTTCCTCAGGTCATGGACATGCTGCAGGAGATGCTCACCACCACCTGTTCCCTGAAAACCACTGTTGAGGGCTTCCAGGAGGAGCTACAGCTCCTGAAGCACAATTTCTAGAAGGTGCATGCTGAAGCCAGACCAGTTGCTGGAGAGCTCTTGGTAGAGCAGTTGGACTCCCCAAGGACGTGCATGGATGGCCCGATGGCACAGGGTGACAGGATTGAAGTCCCGAGCTCAGGCTCCTTCCCACTCCAAGGCTAAGCTGGGAGATGTGGAATCTGCCCTGGAGCCCAGGGGGTTTAGGTAGACACTGCCTGCAGCCATGGAGCCCAGCCCTGGCCCAGGCTGGGTGCTGCCCATCCCTGCTGATGCTGATTCTCAGCATTCCCAACCCCTGCAGATGCCAAACCCTCCCATGCCTCTGTTTAACAGGCTGGTCTGGAGGAGCTGCGAGAGTGGTCAGTTCAGCAGGACCGAGCATGGCCACCTCCTGCAGAGCATCGTGGACCAACTGGTAAGTGGGGGGAGCCCTGGCAGAGGGGCTGGGAGGAGGCGTCTGTGGCACCGTGCACAGAGGCACTCAGCACCCAGCCCCTGGGACTGTCCCCAAACTGTCCAGGGTCAGGCTTTGGCAAATCCTTATGGAAAATGTATTTAAGCCTCCCAAGAGCTGCCCGGGCTGTGGTGACCTGCCTGGGAAAGCATCTGGCCCCACAAGGCTAGGTGGTCACATGGCAGGGTCCATGTCACCTTGCCAGCTACCGGAGCAGGAACATCCATCCCTGGGTGCCCAGGTGTCCTGGTGGCTTTCACTAGCCACCTCTGCTACTCTTGTCCCTCCTGGAATACCAAGAGAGCATCATCACCCTGGGACAGGGCAGTGCAGATGCAGGGGTGGATTATACCATCTAGATTTTGAGGCCCCAGGGGACCTGCAAGGGTGGTGGCAAGGTTTGGTATTGCCCTCCTCATCCTGGGGCTGCCCAGGCTCCCCGCTCCCAGAGCAGGGCAGAAGGGTTGATTTCTCTCCTGGTCGCAGGCAGAGGTGCGGCAGGAGCTGAGCTGCTTCCCCTGGCATGCTGCTGCACTGTGCCGGAGCTCTCTCTGTGGGTGTTGTGGTTTGGGCCAGATTGGCCCAATCAGGTGGAACAACAGATGCCCTCTCTGTCCTGCTCCACTTCCAAAGGGAGGCAAGAGAGAGAGAGAGAAAAAGAGAGACTTAAGAGTTTAGAAGGAACTAAACTACTTTAATGAAATATTAATAATAAAATAATAGAAAGAAAATAATGAAATATATACAAAACCATATCAAGCTCCCAGGATGACAATCACATCACCAGAAGGCACTGGGGAAGTCCCAGACTGGACTTAGTGACCGATGGGAACTGGATTCCAGATCTGGATTCAGGATCGGGATCAAAGGCAGACGAACAGACAGAGTCCTCCTCAGACATCAGCCACTGAAGAAAGAGATTTGATTCCTCAGCTTTTATACTGAGCATGAGGCAGATGGGATGGAATACCCTGTGGGTCAGTTTTGGGTCACCTGTCCTGTCCGCTCCTCCCTGCAGGTGTCACCCCTGTACGCTTTCCCGCTTCCAACTCTCCAACGGGGCAAATAACAAAGTTGGCTGGCCTTGGCTGTTATAGCAATAAGTATAAGCAAGAGCCTCTCTGCATCCCATTCCTTGGCATCAACTATAAACATGGGGCTTATCACTCTGAGAGCGGACAGTTTTCTGCACAACAGGCTGTTAATTTCAGCAGTTAGAAGAGGCCTAGATAAAAAGTTACTGAACAAAATTGGTCCTGTTTTACCTCAAACCAGGACATTCCACCCCTTATTCCATACCATTTGCATCTTGCTCAGATCACTATTACTTTTCATCTATCAAACCTATACACACACACACATATATATATATATGGATACATGCAGGTCACTAACCTATGATTTATCTTTATACACAAAAGTTTGTTAAGTCCATTTAGTTCATGATTGCAGGATCTCATCTCAGGGCAGGAAAGATGATATGAAATTCGTTGTGGTTCTTGCCCACAGGTAGCATGTCCATCTCGAACAGTTTTGCTGGACACCACTTGATGAAGCTAGCTCAGGTTTCATCACCACTACGTCATCCTGAAAAACACTTATTGAACACTGTTAGTATTATTTTATATATATATATATATATATATATTATATAGCTCAAAATTGAGTATTCTCACCAAGAATTAAATTTCCTTGAGGTACACATTGAACTTCTCCATTCTTCAACATCACCCACCAAGTAACAACCAGGTCCTTGAGCAAAAACAGTCCCACGAATGGGTTTCCCTTTGCCTGAAGCAGGAGAAACCCAAACAATTTTCCCCAACAAATTCCTTTCATGCACTACAGGGACTTTATCCCCTTCTACAAGTATGTAAAAGGTCTGATTGGGCAGGACCAGATCGATTGATGGATCCACTGGTGTTAACGAACCAGGTAGCTTGTGCTAAATGCTTGTCTCAATTTTTAAAGGTTTCACCCTGCATTGCTTTCAGGGTGGTTTTTAACAGTCCATTGTATCGGTCAATTTTCCCAGAAGCTGGTGCATGATAGGGGATATGATATATCCACGCAATACCATGTTCTTTAGCCCAATTACTTATTAGATTGTTTTTAAAACGAGTCCCATTGTCTGACTCAATTCCTTCTGGAGTAACATGTCGCCACAGGACTTGCTTTTCAAGGCCCAGGATGGTATTCTGGGCAGTGGCATGAGGTATGGCATAGGTTTCCAACCATCTGGTGCTTACTTCCACCATTGTAAGCACATAGCGCTTACCCTGGCGGGTTTGAGGGAGTATGATGTAGTCAATTTGCCAGGCCTCCCCATACTTTATATTTCAGCCATCATCCTCCATACCACAAAGGTTTTAACCGTTTAGCTTGCTTGATTTCTGCACATGTTTCACAGTCATGGATAACCTGCACAATAGCATCCATGGTTAAATCCACCCCTCGGTCACGGGCCCATTTATATGTTGCATCCCTTCCTTGATGACCTGAAGTGTCATGGGCCCACTGAGCTAAGAACAGTTCACCTTCATGTTCCCAGTCCAAGTCTGTCTGGAAAATTTTAGCAGCCTGATCCACTTGCTGATTGTTTTGATGCCCCTCAGTGGCCTGATTCATGGGTACGTGGGCAACTACATGATGTACTTTTATGACTAGTTTCCCTAGCTGGTCAGCAATGTCTTGCCATAATTCAGCAGCCCAGATGGGTTTACCTCTGCGCTGCCAGTTGCTCTGCTTCCATTGCTTTAACCATCCCCACGGAGCATTTGTGACCATCCATGAGTCAGTATAGAGATAGAGTATTGGCCACTTTTCTCGTTCAGCAACATCTAAAGCCAGCTGGATGGCTTTTACCTCTGCAAGTTGACTTGATTCACCTTGTCCTTCAGCAGCTTCTGCAACTTGTCATGTAGGACTCCATACGGCAGCTTTCCATCTTCAATGCTTTCCTACAATATGACAAGATCCATGAATAAGCAGAGCATACTGTTTCTCATTATCTGAGAGTTCATTATATGGTGGGGCTTCCTCAGCACATGTTACCACCTCCTCTGGTGGCATTCCAAAATCTTTTCCTTTGGGCCAGTTTGTGATCACTTCTATGATTCCTGGATGATTTGGGTTTCCTATTCGAGCTCACTGAGTAATTAAGGCAACCCACTTACTCCAGGTAGCAGAGGTGGCATGATGAGTAGAAGGAACTTTACCCTTGAACATCCAGGCCAGGACTGGTAATTGGGGCTCCAGGAGAAGCTATGCTTCAGTACCAGTTATCTCTGAAGCAGCTCTAACTCCTTCATATGCTGCCAAGATTTCTTTCTCAGCTGCAGTATAGTTGGCCTTGGAGCCTTTGTATCCTTGACTCCAGAATCCTAGAGGTCGACCTCAAGTCTCCCCTGGTGCTTTCTGCCAGAGGCTCCAGTTAGGGCCATTGCCTCCAGCTGCGGTGTAAAGCACATTTTTAATATCCTGTCTCATTTGGACTGGTCAAAGGGCTACTGCATGCACAATCTCTTGTTTAATTTGCTCAAAGGCTTGTCGTTGCTCAGGGCCCCAGATAAACTCATTTTTCTTTGGAGTCACTTCATAGAGAGGTTTCACAATCTGACTATAACCTGGAATATGCATTCTCCAGAAACCCACAACACCTAAAAAGGCTTATCTTTCCTTTTTGTTAGTAGGTGGGGACATAGATGTTATTTTGTTAATCATGTCCATTGGGATCTGGTGACGCCCATCTTGCCATTTAATTCCCAAAAACTGGATGTCTCTTGCAGGTCCCTTGACCTTACCTCTTTTTACAGTAAAACCTGCTTTCAGAAGAATCTTGATTATTTTCTTACCTTTCTTGAAAACTTCTTCTGCTGTATTACCCCACACAATGATGTCATCAATGTATTGCAGGTGTTTTGGAGCTCCACCCTTCTCCAGTGCAGTCTGGATCAGTCCATGGCAAACAGTAGGGCTGTGTTTCCACCCCTGGGGCAGTCAGTTCCAGGTGTACTGGATACCCCTCCAGGTGAAAGCAAACTGTGGCCTGCACTCTGCTGCTAAAGGAATAGAGAAGAATGCATTAGCAATGTCAATTGTAGCACACCACTTGGCTGCTTTTGACTCCAGTTCATACTGAAGTTCTAACATGTCTGGCACAGCAGCACTCAGCGGTGGTGTGACTTCATTCAGGCCACGACAGTCTACTGTTAATCTCCAGTCTCCATCAGACTTTTGCACTGGCCATATAGGGCTGTTAAAGAGTGAGCAAGTCTTGCTGATCATTCCTTGGCTCTCCAGTCGATGAATCAGATTATGGATGGGAATCAGGGAGTCTCGGTTAATGCAATACTGTCGTCGATGCACCGTGGCAGTAGCAATTGGCACTGGGTCATCTGAAAGACCAGGTAACGTAGACAGCTATGTAACATCCTCAGTCTCTACAGCTGCTATACCAAAAGCCCATCAATACCCTTTTGGGTCTTTAAAATACCCTCTCTTGAGGAAGTCTATGCCAAGGATGCACAGAGGATCTGGGCCAGTCACAATGGGGTGTTTCTCCCATTTTTTCCCAGTTAGGCTCACTTCAGCCTCCAATAAAGTCAGCTCTTGAGAACCTCCTGTCACTCCAGAAACAGTGACAGATTCTGCCCCTTTATGATTCGATGGCAATAGGGTACACTGTGCACCAGTGTCCACTAGGGCTTTATACTTTTGTGGCTCAAATGTGCCAGGCCATCGAATCCACACAGTCCAATATACTCGGTTATCCCTCTCCTCCCGCTGGCTGGAGGCAGGGCCCCTCTAATGTTGAGCATAGTACCTACGATTAGCAGATGGCTTCCTACCTGGTCCGGAGGATTGCCCACCGTAGGTCGGAGCAGCTATCCTCCTGGAAGAATTAATTCTTTTATCTGCTTTAGCTTGCAGCTCGAGCACCTGTGCCTGCAGGGCTGCGATAGGTTCTCCATCCCCACTTCCTCATATCCTCTCCATAGTTGCAGAAGCAAAGACACAGGATATCTCGGAGCAGGTTCTGTTTCTCGAGTTGGTTTCATAGGAGGGCATTTTTTCTTAGCAGCTGCAACACGGGTCTGTGCAGGGGAAGAGTGAGATCTTTCCTCTATCCTGGAAAGTTTATCAAACAGTTTATCATTTTGCTCATCTATTTTCTCGGTCATTTTCTCAATTTTCTCAGTTTCTCAGTTTTCTCATCCATTTTCTCATTTTTCTCAGCAAGTTTTTCCACGGCTGCCACAGCGAGGGGATGAGAGAGACTGTCCGAATACTGTTGTACTCTGTTAGCCACTTCATTTACAGTTGGTGTGTCAGCATCAGATCCTCCCCAGATCATTGCTGACAACGTGTGGGAATACATTAATGGTGCACTCTGCACAAACTTTCTCAGCACAGATCGTTTGCATGGCATTTCATTAGGGTCTACAATCGCTTGCCAGTCACTATACATCACCTCTTGCACAGCCAGTTCTCTCAGGTACTTAACATCTTTTTCCATGGTGGTCCATTTGCTTGGACGACATTCAATATCATCCTTAAAGGGACACCTGCGCTTTACGGCTGACACCAGTCGCCTCCAGAGACTGAGAATGTTTGTCTTTCTCCCAATCGCTTTATTGATACCTCCATCTCTGGCCAGGTTTCCCAACTGCCTAGCTTCTTTACCATCCAAGTCTATGGTATCAGCCCCATTGTCCCAGCATTGGAGCAAACAGGAGATAAGTGTCCCACCTTCATGACGACTAAAATCCTTCCTCATATTTCGCAAATCCTTCATAGAGAAGGATTTAACAACTATCTCTACATCTGAGTCCTCCTGTGTCAATGCTACCCAAGAAGGACCCTCTCCTGAATCTGCTTTAGAAGGACTCTCTCCTTTATCTGTTTTAAAAGGTCTCTTTCCCTTGTGTGGTTGAGAAGGACCCTCTCCTGGATCTACTTTAGAAGGACCCTCTCCCAGATCTACTTTAGAAGGACCCTCTCCCAAGCTCTCTGGCTTGAGCTGGTCCTTTTCATAAGGGACAGGTGAACGAACCGATCTCTTTCTTTCCTTCCCAGTCACCAGGGCAACTTGTACCCGTTCTGATGGAGTTTGAGCAGCCGCGGTACTTGTTGTCGGAGCAGCTGGAATAACTTGTACTGGGACAGGTGGTGGCGTGGCCTTCGCCGCTACAGTGGCGGGGGGCAGCTGGTGCCGGTGCAGATGGCGGTGGTCTGGCCTTTACCGCAGGCTGCGGAGTGGGTGGTGCTGGCGGTGGCGCGGCCTTCGCCGCTACAGTGGCGGGGGGCAGCTGGTGCCGGTACAGACGGTGCAGTTTGTACCGCTGCACTGGGGAGGGCAGCTGGTGCCGGTACGAGCGGCGGCGGCGTGGTTTCCGCTGCAGGCTGTGGAGTGACTTTTGCTGGGAAGGCTGGCGGTGTAACCTGTGCCGCTGCAGTGGGGGGGGGCAGCCGGTGCCGGTGCAGATGGCTGTGGCGTGGCCTTTTCTGCAGGCTGCGGAGTGGATGGTGCAGTCGGGGACACGGCTTTCGCCGGGACTGGTGGCGGCGGGTTGGCTCCTGCCGGTACAGGCCGTGACGTGGTCTTTACCGCTGGCTGCGGAGTAACTTTTGCCGGTACAGGTGGGGAGGCGGCTGGTGCCGGTGCGGATGGCAACGGCGTGGCTTGTGCCCCTACCGGTGGGGGGGGAGCTTGTGCCGCTACAGTGGGCGGGGGCGTGACTGGTGCCGGTACAGGCTGAGGGTTCGCTGCTGGGGTTGGAGTGGCAGCAGCTCATGTGACCCTATAGCTAATCCTGCACCGATGTTTCATAAAAAAAACCACCCCTGCAGCACATTCAGGAAAACCGACAACAAAATTATGATCTTAAGAAAGTAACAATCCTTATCCAAACAGCCCGAAAGGTTTCCATCCCCTAGCTCTGTTGGTGTCACTTTGGCATAAGCACCAGAAGGCAAAGTAGGCTTTCCCCAGGTAAAACCAAAAGTGTAATTAGTAATAGCGTCTCACATGTGATGCCCGAGGTATGCAGGTAGAACCGTTATCCAAGTAATCATGTTATACATCTGAATTGCAAACCACACCAAAACAGCACATTTAAACCTTCGCATAAAAACACAAAGAGTAAATAAACCATTCATCACATTCGGCAGGTTAAGCAGAGTCACATCAATTAAATTTAAGCAAAGCTCTCTAAGGGCACGATATAACATTTCATTTAAGAACGACATGATGTAAACTGTTTGTTCTAATCTCTGAGCAAGCTGGAATTCAAACTATTCAGGCAATCTATCAGAGGCCTGGTTGAGCCCTGCTGGCGCCCCACGTTGGGCGCCAATAAATCTGTTGTGGTTTGGGCCAGACTGGCCCAGTCAGGTGGAACAACAGATGCCCTCTCTGTCCTGCTCCACTTCCGAAGGGAGGCAAGAGAGAGAGAGAGAAAAAGAGAGACTTAAGAGTTTAGAAGGAACTAAACTACTTTAATGAAATATTAATAATAAAATAATAGAAAGAAAATAATGAAATATATACAAAACCATATCAAGCTCCCAGGATGACAATCACATCACCAGAAGGCACTGGGGAAGTCCCAGACTGGACTTAGTGACCGATGGGAACTGGATTCCAGATCTGGATTCAGGATCGGGATCAAAGGCAGACGAACAGACAGAGTCCTCCTCAGACATCAGCCACTGAAGAAAGAGAGCTGACCCTTTGATTCCTCAGCTTTTATACTGAGCATGAGGCAGATGGGATGGAATACCCTGTGGGTCAGTTTTGGGTCACCTGTCCTGTCCGCTCCTCCCTGCAGGTGTCACCCCTGTACGCTTTCCCGCTTCCAACTCTCCAACGGGGCAAATAACAAAGTTGGCTGGCCTTGGCTGTTACAGCAATAAGTATAAGCAAGAGCCTCTCTGCATCCCATTCCTTGGCATCAACTATAAACATGGGGCTTATCACTCTGAGAGCGGACAGTTTTCTGCACAACAGGCTGTTAATTTCAGCAGTTAGAAGTGGCCTAGCTAAAAAGTAAAGTTACTGAACAAAATTGGTCCTGTTTTACCTCAAACCAGGACAGTGGGGTGCCCACTGGTGAGGTGCGTGCAGGCTCCCGGGTGCCAGGCTCCCTTGCTGGGGGCTGGCAATGCCCCTTGGCTCCAGGACAGCACAGGGATCTTCTCACTCCCCAAAACCTTGGGGGCTGTCTCGTTTCAGAAGCTCTTTGGCCAGGAGCTCAGCCCTGAGCCTTCACAGGAGCCAGCCCATGAGGCCCTGTGCAGGCTGAGCTGGCTGCTGGAGCAGCACAAAGTCATGGGGACACACGCCAGCCACCATGAGAGCCAGCTCCAGCAGCACCGTGAGTACTGACATCCCCACCATGCCAGGCCACCATGCTCAGTTGTGCCACCAGACCTTTGCCAGGACTGGTGGATGGTGGGGCCACACTCAGCCATCCTGTCTGAGTCCCCAAGCCGCTGCAGCCCCCTCGTCCCTCTGCCTCACTCCCAGCCACGTTGGCATGACTGACAGGGATGTGGTCACTGCCCTCTGTGGCACCCCTGGGTGCCCTGGTGCTGGCCATGCAAGGGGGCTGGCAGCAGGGCTGGGGGGTCTCCGCAGCCATAAAGCCACCTGGGTTTAGGACGGCACCATGCTGGGGGCCTGCAGGAGCTGGCACTGCCTGGAGCAAAGCTTTGGTATCTGTTTCCAGCTGACTCGGGGACCTTGGAGGACACGGCTGCCTGACTGGAGAAGGTGCCAAGCAAGATGAGGCACCTGCAGGATGGAGGAGTGAAGGTGCCCAGCTGCCCGGGCCTCAGGGGGGGCTGCCCAAGGGTCTGGGGGCTGCAGCCCCACACCCCACTTGCTGGGGACGCACTGGGACATCTCTTGGGATGTCCTCACTAGCCACTTACTGGGGCCACCCATAAGCATACCTCCCTGCCTTGCCCGGGTCCTGCAGCCAACCTGTTTCTCACCCAGGGCCACACTTGTCCTCCCCAGGGGCTGGATTTTGGCAGGGAGGTGCTGGACCATGTGGGGCAGCTGCAGGAGCAGTGCACAAGGCTCCAGGAAGCTGCGGAGTGGCTGTAGGGTGACACTGAGGACACCCAGGTGAGCACAGCCCTGGGCTCAGCTCAGGAGCCACTTGTGCCCCGGTTGGCATCTGAACCAGGCTAGGTACAGGCTGGCCCAGACTTGGCACGTCCCCATATCCCCAGCACGCCAGGATTTTGTGGCCATGCCATGCTGGCAGAGCTGGGGACAAACAATGATGAGCAGCTCTGGGGAAGGCATAAGGGAAGGCGGGCGGCTGGGGGCACGTGGAAGGCATGGAACCTATGCAGGATGGTGGAGCACCCAACCCTGACCAAGGTGCTGCTGGAGCAGGGCTTGGGTGTTGTGAGCAAGCATGTGGGGATGGTGGCAGGGCTGGGGGCCTGCAGGGGATAGCTGACACCATGTCTCCCTCAGAAAGCAGACAAGGCTGCGCTGGAGACCAAATCAAGCCAGGAGGAGCTGCAACATGCCATGGTCCGGCTGAGTGAGATGATGCAGGACCTGCTGCAGTGGATGTCCCTGCTGGACCAGGACAGGCACAAAGCCCTGGAGAAGCTCTTCAGTGAGATGGACTCCAAAGTAGCAGTGTCATCTGGGTAGGGTCATGGCAATGGAGTGATGCACCAGGCCAGGGAGCGCATACCTGCATGGGAAGGGTGAGCTCTGAATCTGCCAATGCCAAGAGATTACAGTCCTTGCACCGTGGCTGGCCATGTCTCCCAAGGCATCCCCAGTGTCCCTCAGGGGCAACAGCATCCCTTGAAATGGGGCTGGTGTCCTAACGAGACCGCCTGCCCTCCCTGCAGCTGGACTGTGCGGTGCTGCAGGCACAGCTGGAGCAGGTATGGAGGCTCACCCAGCAGTGCCTCTGCCAGGGACCCTGCTGTGGCGCCAACCGGCTGTCGGATTTAGCAGGTGGGGGCTGCTGGGTCCCATCCCATCCCATCCTATCCCACCTTGTCCCCTTCTCTCCTCTCCTGTACTGCCCCATCCCCTCCCATGGTGTTCCATCCTGCCCCGTCCGTCCCATCCAGACCATTTGTCCCACCCTGCCCATGGGGCGCTGGCCACCCATGGGACCTCGCACAGTCCCTGGGGTGCCAGAGGGGTGCTGAGCAGCCGCCCCTGTGCTGCAGGCAGCTCTTTGATCCAGTGAAGTGCATCTCCTATGACAGACCCCTGGCCGTGTTCCCCGCGCCGTAAGTACTGTGCAGCCCCCCCAGGACAGACCACCGTGCTGCATTTCCAGTGGAGACTGCTGCCCGACTTTTCCTCCATGTCCTCATCTGCAGGCACTTGGTGACCATCCGAAAAGCCAGCCAGATCCTCTGGCACCATCCAGCCAGCACCGGCAGCTCCAACTGCCTGGCACAGCAACTGCCGGAGAGTTGAGGCTTGCCAGGTGCTACCGTGTCCCTCTCTCTCCCTTTGGGGTCCCTCTGCCTGGGCAGGAGGGGTAACATTGGTGCTCCCTGCTCAGGGAGAGTGAAGGGAATGGCAGGGCCAGCCAGGGGGACCCCACGAGTCCTGCTGGGCCACTGTCCACCTCCAGTTCCCTCATCACCATCTGTCCCTGCAGAGACCCTGCAGACCGCCTGCAAGAACGTGAGCCCCCATCCCTGCTGTGGAAACCTGCTAAGCCCACCCAGGCTGGGATGGTGAGAGTGCTGCAGGCTGGGCACATCCTTGGTGTACCTCCGATGGCACCAGCTGCTCTTCCCCCTAGAGAGAAGTGATTTGGGCATCAATGGGGTTGTCTACAAAGGCAGGCTGAGCTCGCTGGCTACCAGCAGAACCATCACTGTGGGCAAGGACTTCCCAGATAGGGAAGCAGCCCCAGGGCACCACGTTAGCTGCGGCCAGGCTGTGCAGCCACCTGAACCAGCAAGTCCTGCTCATCCCAAAGCAATGAAGACCCTCCAGCCCCACTCCCCTCCTGGCACACCACAGAGATGCAACATGCCCCCAAGTACAGCAGCCACTACGTGTCCCCATACTCATGTGAGTGCCTGCCCTGGTTGTCCACCAGGGCCACCAGCCCCACCATGCAGGCTCAGCCTGCTGCTGAGAGCTCCCGGGGGACATTGTGCCCTGTGCAAGGCTGTTTGTCCTGCACTGCAGATGCTGCCATGCAGATGAAGACGGGTCCTCAGGGGGCCGGTTGCAGGCTACCACAGGTGGCAGCAGGACAGCTGGCATCTGAGCTGGCCAGGGGGCAGTGTAATGGCATGAGGGTCGGGGGAGGGGGCGGGCACCCCAGGGCTGTGCTGCCTGGCCTCAAGGGACTGGCGGGGTGGGGGGCCACACTGCCCCAGCAGCTGCTCATTGCAGTGGGGTAACACCACAGGTCATAAAGATGCTCCCTCCATTGTTGCCTTTTCTGCATGGTCCCTGGGCTTGCAGGTGCCCATGGGGCATCCTTGGGGACTCAGTGACCAGAGCCTGACATTTTTGCGCTGTGCCACATCTCTGTGAGCTCTCTCTGGTGTGGCCCTGGATTTTCCAATCCCATGGCTCCTGGTGGCCCTGGGACAGTCACAGGCAGGTTCCCCTCCCTGCCACCCAGGTCTCCATGTGGCTTCACCTGCATTTCACAGACAGGTGCCTCCCTCTAAGGTCAGGGATGGATCCGTTCTCCATGTCTTCCCTGGGTGGGCTTCATGCCACACAGCCCCTGCCTCGCAGATCATCCCCACTCCCAGCAGGACTCCATGCTGGCTTCAGTGTGCTTAGGCCACCGCAGCTGGGACAGGAGGCCCACAGTCCCGGCTCGCTCCAGATGCTGCCAGCTCAACCCAGGCCACCTCGGTGGGGTAGGACTGAGCCACACAGCTCTGGCACAACCCAGCACAGGGAAGCTCATGAGGGCCAGCACCAGCTCCAGGCCTCGCTCCCAGCCTCTGCCGAGGCTGTACAAGAGGCAGCATGGGTGAAACCATCACTCCTACAATGTTTATTTTAGCAACACAAATAAGATTGAAATTAATTATTCACTGGCAAGCACAGGGATGCAGGGGCATGGCCTCATCGGGAGAAGGCTCAGCAGGGATGGCAACCTCCAAGGGACTGGCCCCTGTCATCCAGTGAAGAGGGGACAGGAGCCAGGTCACGGCAAGATACCCAGGACCTGCGGGGGTCCCACAGGGAGCCCAAGGGCTTCCTGCCACCCTGCCATCAGCCTGCCCCTGCTCCTGGTAGGGTCTCACACCCACAGCTGATGTAGTAGGGCAGCAGGCAGAGCCAAGCTGGCTTCTGCTGAGGCTGAGCCCTGGCACGCGCCTGGCCAGAGGCATCTGGCAGTCACCCCATGAGTGGGACAAGTGTTTGGAGCAGCACACATACAGCAGAGAGACAGCCAGCCCCAGCTCGGAGGCACAGCACGCTCAGGGCCACTTGGAGAGGGGATCCTGCAACGCCTCGGGCCCAGGCCAGCCTTCCCTGCATCCCACCACTGCTGCAAACAAAGCAAAGACACGGCATTCAAAGCAGAAGAGCGTGTATTGCAAGCGGCTGCAGCACATCCAGAGAGACTTCCAGCCGCCAGGAGAAAAGAACAGAAGGGTTAAAAACGATCCCAGTCTCTATGGTTACACTGTGTCATGCAAACAGCCCCGGGGCAAACCCCATGCCAGGAGGGCAGGGGAGGGTGTGCTGGCCCAGCAGGGCCACCCCCTGCTCCCCATTGCTGGGGCTGGACGAGGGGCCGGACGCCTCCCCGGAAGCCAGCGTCCCCCAGCCCTGCTCACTATCGAGCACGATGCATGCAAGGTGGAGGCTGTGGCCAAGCAAGAACACTCCTTGCTCTTTCCCCCCCCTTACAAAAAACAAGCCACATGGGGTGTCTGCCCACCACATGGTTGAGTGGGGCCGAGGGAGGGAGGAAAACACTCAGGCACAACCCACTCTGCCTGGTGGGGTGGCCCGGGGGACCGTGAAGAAGCGACCTCCTCCGTAAATGTCACTCGCATGCAAACTCCAGTGTCCCAAGAGAGGAGGGGGGGCTCCCTCCCCAAGAGCCTGGCAGCAGCAGGGTCCCAGGCAGGGGCCAGCACCAGTCCCATGTCCCACGCAGCCTCCCGCTGTCTCTGGGGAGCTCCGTTCAGCTCGAGGACAAGTAAAAACTACTTCAAACCAACCAAACCCATGCAAGGCAGCTATTTGCTCATGTGTCTTGGCGGCTGCCAGATGCCCTGGCAGCAGAGTTCCTCCTCTTTGGGGAGGGGGGGGAAAAAAAAAAAAAAAAATTTATACGCAGGGGTCCCCACTGCGTTTGCCTCCTACGTGGCCTCATCTCTCTGCCTCCATGGTCACGTTGGCCTTCTGTTCTGCTGTGGCCTGCTGGGAAACAGTGGCTGGCCAGCCGGCAGGCTGCGCTGGGGGGGCCGGAGTCCACATGCTCTGCTGCTGGCCAGGGGGCGAAGCTGTGGGCCAGGTGGGGTTGAAGGCCCCGTGCTGGGGCAGCGGCGGGGCTGGGGGCGGTGGCGAAGTTGCCATGGAGGCCACGGGGCTGCTGCTGTTGAAGCTCTCGGAGGCCTTGAGGCGGGAGAACATGGTGAGGGTGTCAGGGAAGTTGGGCGGCGTGGCCGGCGTGTTGGCAGGAGTGCACATCTGCGGGAAGGAGATGTGGGGTCAGGTGTGGTGGGTGGTCTCCACCTTCTGCCTCCCACCAGGGCCCAGCACAAGACCCCTCTGCCCCCACCGCTGCAGCACATGGAGCTCCTGAACCTGTGCTCTGTTGATGATGCTGCCCGCAAGCAGCAATTAATTAAGACTCTGAAGACAAATGCCATGGCAAGAGCTCCTGTCAGAGGGTCCAGACAGCACCCTGCTGTGCCCGACCAAGTCAGGGACCCCCTCTGTTCCACAACCTCCTGGTGTCACCCTGGGCCCGCAGCTTTCTGGCTCAGCAGGAGCAAGGCTCAGGCTCAGCTCCCACCCCATGAGAGACTGGGCACACTCAGGCCCTGCCGGGCACTTGCTCTGCATGCTTACTGCACGCTCCAAATCCTCAATTGTCCCAGAGAGTCAAATGAGGCCACAGCAGCCAGCGAACCCCTAAGACACATCTGCCCAGGCAGATTACAGGCTCCCAAGGCACAAGAGTTAAAGGGACCGAGTCTGGGGACAGCTGGGAGAGAGCGGAGGCAGGCAGCACCCATGCACCCTTGTGTGTTTACACACATCCAGGTGAGCACGCTGTACCAGAGGCGTACTCCAATGGGGCGGAGGTTTGCACGCTCAGTTGCTCCAGTAAGCACGTAAAGACTCACGTGTGCAGCTGGTCAGCGTGCACGTACCTCTGTGCATGTTTACACAGCCTCCAACAGTTCAGTGCTCCAGGCTCCCCCAGGCTCTCACTGCCGTGTTGGGGCTGGTCTGGACCGTTTGCCACACCCAAAGCATCCTCGGTTGGACCATCCCTCTCTCTGAGGAGCAGCCCCAACCCCTTTGCAGGGTTCTGAGGGCACTCCTGGACCTGCTGTCCCACTGCGTAGGACAGGTTATGCCACCCCCGGCTGCTCTCCAGGAAAACCCTCCTCAGCAGGCAGCTCTGCCAGACCTCCCTGCCTGCACTCCTGGAACTGTGAAGCAGCGAGCTGGGCATCAGCAACAGCCCAAAGCACCCGCCAGCTGGTGCTGTGCCCCTGGCGAGCACTGGAGAGGTGGGAAAGCACTTACCATCTGATGGTGGTGGCTGTAGGGGATGTTTGTTTCTTGGAAAAAAGCACTGAGAGCAGTCTGCAAAGGGGGAAAAAAAAAAAAAAAAAAAAAGGGAAGATGTTACCACCAGCACGCAAACTGAGCACCCACCTCATCCCTGCACACAACGGCAGGGCTTTGCAAGACCCTAAAGATGATCCAAAACAGGTCCCAGGGGGCTGGACCATGCCTGCAGCCCCCTTGCCCACATGGGAAAGTGCTGCACACAGCTGCTCCCACATCCCCAAGCAGGGACGTCTGCTTGCACAAAGGCAGGAAGGGATCACACATATTTGGGATCACTGTGCTCGCTGCTGAGAAGCAGCCACTGCTGGAGCAGACCCTGGCAGGCATTTCACAACTCACAGCGATGCTCCACAACCACTGCATGCAGGGAGAAGAGGGAAACCAAATCCAAACGCAGTGGGGGAAGCCAAGCAGGAACCGGTTAGATGCATGTCCTTAACAGGACAAGATCACAGTCACCAATTCATGCCAGGAAATCCCCACAGCGGAGGCTGCAACAGGTAGCCCACCCGCTTTACCAGAGCACTTCCAATTCCGTTGCAGGCGGGGTACGGTTATGACTGACACTGTTTTGGTTAGCTTCCAGTTCAGACCAGTAATAATCTGGTAAATATGTCACATGCCACAGGCATGTGAGAGGACAAAGGAGGGGGTTGCAGGGAGGGAATGCCTGGGACACGGGCTGGCCAGGAAGGCAGACACCCAGCCCAGGTCTGGGAGGAGAGGAGGCAGTGGGAGCTTTGGGGGTGCACGGGACTGGGCTGATGCAGGACTGGTGAAGGTCAAGCTGACTCCTGTTCTGTGCCAGGCTGAGTTAGGGCTAGAAAACAATGTTTTGATTCAGTTGCAGATCAGACTTGATAGAAATGTTCAAGAACTGGTTTGGATTCAGTTCCGGTTGGAGGAAAAGCCCCTCCCCGCCCCCCGCACCAACCACCATTCAATCCCCTCCCCAGGGGCAGGTCTACAAGCCAGGGTGCGAAGCACAGGGCTGTGGCCAGGCACTGCCACACCACCCCAGACTTTGCTCCCTTCCTGCAAGCCAGTGATTGGGGTTACTCAAGCTGCTGAACAAAAAAAAAAAAAAAAAAAAAAAAAAAAGGCAGAAAAACCTGGAAAAAGCAGAAGCAGGTTGTACCAAACCCTGCAGCCACGGTCCTACCACCACATACACTCCTCATCCTAGTACCCACAGCCACATGCTCCTGTGTCACGCCCAGGGATGGGACGAACAAGTCAGCTCAGTTTACTGGTCTGATGGAAAACTATTCTGCCCCAAAACACCCAGTCTGGCAGGCCCTGGAAAGGTGAAGGGGCTGCACTTGCACCGCTGGAGAGCTGGTGCCGGCCACTTGCAGCGGGGTTTACGGTTTCCTGGCTAAAGGGAGGTAAACTATCGGCAAGACCAGGTGGCAGCCAGGAGCGATATCTGCAAACAATAATTCAGACCTGGGTGGGGGAAGCAATTGCTGCTGTAGAGTCTGGCAGGTCCCGGACCTCAGGGCGAGCATGCAATAGCTGGGCTGGCATGATAGCTGTATTTCTCTGTGTTTCATAACACAGTACCCAAACCCTGCACCCAGCCAGGCTGTGACCTGAGAGGCCTTGGCACCCACAGGCAGAACCCACCGGATTTCAGTGACAGCCATAAAGCAGGAACAGGGGCTACGGCCCTGGAGACCAGCTCTGAGCAGGCTGGCACACGTCTATGAATCAAGAAAACGGCTGATGGACACACAGACGCTTCTGGGGCACCAACACCCCCATCACCATGCTACCCTTCATCCTGAGTGAGGTCCGATGTCAACACCTTCATGCACTATTGCTCAGACAGAAAGGATTGTGATAAGAAAGGGGGGAAACAGTGAACAGGAAGCACAGGCAGAGGTGTGGGCACAGCCAGATAACTATAAGCTGATTAAATCTGCTCCGTGCTCCTGTTCTCCAAGCAGTCTCGTATCTGGGACTGTGCCGTCAGCAGACAGGGGCAGAGAAAGACCCCGCTGTCCCCCTGAGCTGCCCACCGATCCGTGCTGGCACTAGGATAAGAGCCGTGACCTGGGTGGAGGAAGCACTCCACCATGGCAGGCCCCTCTGCCTAAAATGCTGTGTGTCCTCCCCTCCATCTGCCCATTTCCAAGCATGGCAGAAGCAACCCCTCTGCCCACAATGCCCACTGCTTGTGTCCCTCCAGCTGCAGAGAACAGCTGCCACCTCCCAAGGACCCACAGCAGCCCCAGCCCAGGTGGGGGAGAGGCCTTGGTGGCACAGGGTGCCAGGGACACATGTAACCAAAGCTGCTGATGTTGCCTGGTCTCCAGTCAGTGTCACAAGTGCCAGGGCAACCAGTGCAACAGCAAAGCCAGTTAAGGCTCCTCTGCTTGAGAAGGAGACTGAACCGCAGCTCAGCCCTGACCCTGGACCAAAGGCCCCATCACCCGTGGCACCCTGGGTGTGAGCGGAAGCAGGGCAGCCCCGCGCCCACTGCGTGGCCACGCTTGGCAGGTGGCCAGGCCACCGTGTCCCCCCCCAGGATGCAAAAACAGGAGCTTCGCAGGAGGCAGATCACACAGAGATCCTACCAGGGTGTCAAGAAGTGCCCGTGGGGACCAAGTCAGAGGGAGGACGGCTGCAGGGGCTGGGTGGGGAGGTGAATGCAAGGAGAACCTGGGTGCCGAGCAGAACAAACTCAGCTTGGAGGAGCGGGACACCCAGTCCTCTGCACCTGCTCAGACAGGACCCCAGGTGCTGTTTGATCCCCTGCCCATCGCTGCCCAAGCTGCACTTGCACCTGCTCCCAGCTGCGTGTGTAAGCTGCGGCCAATGCCAGCCACAGGGGATCAGATGCCAGCACAGGGGATCTGGTGGCAGGGAGCCCACAGTGCTAGAGCAGCCCTGGGGGCACCCCTGCCTTTGAGCCACAAAGGAAAGGGAAAGGGGCTCGATAAAACATAAATAAATCAGAAGAGGAAGTGGAAATACAACCATGGACGCAGCAGGCAGAGCCAGACACCTGCACCTCCTCTTGTTCCCCACACACAACCTCACGACACTGAACAGAGGCACGACACGTAGCACCAGGAAAACGGAAGGAATGGGTGGGCTTTTTTTAAAGCTGTCTTGTTATCCTTTCCAAGCAGCCCCAGGGGCAATCAGCACGTAACAAAGCCAATTAATACTCTTCTACCTGGGAAGGAGCCTGATCCACTGCTCAAGCCCAGCCCAGCATGAGACTCTGACATGTCTCCCTGGTAGCCTGCTGGGTTCCAGCCATGGTGGAGGTACCTGCTGCCCTCCCTGGCTTCTCCCAAAAACCTGTGGCCCCAGAGGCTGAGTGCCAGCCCTCACCCAGAGACCCTCCAACTCGCTTTCTTCAGCCTGTAAGCCTCCCTCTCTGATCAGCCATGGCACTGCTCCAGCTGCTGGAGGGCTGGGCTGGCAGGGCCATTCCTGCTGGCACCCACTGCGGCTGTCCCTGGAAGCACAGCACACGGTGCTGCAAGAGCTGCAAACTACGCCAGGCGTGCTGTGAGAAAGCCTGCCCTGGGTCCCTGTGAAATGGGAGTGGAGTCACGGTGAGTGGGAGAGGCGATCCACATGCTACTCACGAGCTGTCCCGCTCCTCAGGGATGGAAGGGATGCAAAATAAACAGCTTCCTTGTCAAGGAGTACGGTACAGGCTCTGATCAACTCATGCTGCATCGAAGGCAGCTGTATCCCCAATGGTTTCCTGATCTCCCGCCCTGCTCGCTGTCCTGGATCAGGTTCCTTTCTCCCAAACTCTGAGTCTGCCAGAGTCGGCAGGACACCATGCACAACAAACCCTCTCTGCAGCCACCACTGCATCCTCCCCCTCCAGCCACAACAGCCCCAGAGCAGCCCCAGCCCACAAAAGCGGTCCTGAAACATCAGCATCCCACCAGCCTGAAGCTGTCCCGGTTTCACAGCAGCCTCCCTCTCCCTCCTGCCGGTGACCCAACACCCCAGGAGTACCCCGGCCAGGACGGAGGCACAGAGCTGGGAGAATACAGCTCCTGCCGTCTTGCCACCAGTCTGTCTAGCTGCATGCGGCTCCTCTGTGCAGAACACCTCTCCCCACGGTGGTCTTACGGGCAGGAGCAACGTCCTCAGGGTGCAAGCAGGCTGCTCTGACTCACACCGCACCCCTGGAGCAGCACTTTGAATCCGAGGAGACTAGAGTGAAGGCAGCATAAATTACCACTGAACTTGCCTGAACTCCACCGATTTGTATTGGCTGCAGATGCGGGCCACTCAACAAACGGGTGCTGCGCTAGAATAACAAAAGCCTCTGAATGTCACAGGCAAGAGGTGAGAGCACGCTGGAGTCAGGAAGACGACACCTCCCCAGTGCAGCTCCCCGAAGAAGGCATGCCCAGCAGCCATTTTGCAAAGGGAATTATCTGACCGTTGCACCAAAAGTGAGTGGGAACATGGTAACTGCTCATCGCAGCGCGTTTGTTTACAGCCGAGCTTCCTCTGAGTCATGTGAGTGCCAAGCCAGCAGGAGATGGCTGTTTGTACTTGTGCAACTCGCCAAACGGTGGCAAAGTTCTGCAAAAAGCCTTTTGAAAGAAAAGTTAAACTTTTGTCATCCGTTCCCAGCTCTTTTGCGACACACGCAGAGGTGGTGGAAGTGGATCCCGCCCGTCCCAGAGGGCCACTGTCAAACTGTATTAGTAAACAAAACCCAGAGCATGTTACGCATGCCACACATCCACCGCCGACGGCACTCCCATCAACGGACCATGGTATTAAATGGACACGGCAGAGGGGAACGCTGGCTCAGCGTTCTGCACAGCCCCACACACCCACCCACTCGCTCCCCGGCCACGCAAGGCTTGGCTTTGAACGCCTCTTGGCCTCTGATTTAGCATGTGGGAACCCCGTGGCTGCACGGCGATGAACTGCCTCTGTGCCTGATCCACCCGACAGCCATCGCGTTACAGAATGAGCCCCGAATAACATCTCGGAGGGTTGCCAGCGGGGCTTGCAGCCAGCCCGGCTGCGCTGTGCGCAGAATGAGAGGTACCCCTAGCTCAGGGATGAATACAAGCTGAACCTCCTGCTATCCAGACTGACTCAGACCTTCTCCTGCATCACAAAACAGACACTTCAATTACAAAGGTGTCATTAGCGTCAAATCCATCAGCTCCAGACTAGAGAGCTGCTGGGGCTGCAGAAGGGGGGGAAAAAAATTTTAAAAAATCCTATTTAGAAAGAGCTTTGCTTGCAACAGCTCCCCGCCTTGCTCCCTCCGCTTTAGCTCCGGGGATCTCTGGAGAAGCACAGCACCCGGAGAAGCTGCCGGGGATCCCCCCGACCCGTAAACCCAGCCCCACGCGTGACATTAACCCCTGCCGATGTCACAGAGTAGCTCACAGAGTAGCCCGCCCGCCAGCGAGGGGAAAAAGGCGCCTGGAACCAGAAAAGCTTTGACCTACAAAATCTCCTCTCCCACGGCCGCCTGAGGACTCGGGCTCTCCAAGGCGGGGACGTGGGAAAGGCTGGGCTGGGGTTTTCCCCAGCGGGGCACAGGCGGGCTGCGGGCCCTGGCTCCGCACCCACTCGCCAGGCGGGGGTTCCCCCCCACATCCCCGCATCCCGCGTGTGGCCCACGCTAACCACGCGCCAACACACCGGGGCCCCCACGGGGCGGGGGAGAGCGCGGCCCACGCGGGGAGGAGAACGATGAGGGGGAGGAGAACGATGAGGGGGAGGAGAACGATGAGGGGGAGGAGAACGATGAGGGGGAGGGCGGGCGCGCCCCACGCTCACCGCGCTGTCCCCCCCACACCCCCCACCCGTGAACTCGCCCGCGGGTCCCGGGGCGG
>VFFE01007232.1:3784311-3847751 GCA_008921705.1 Burhinus oedicnemus | reverse complement strand
TGGGGGGGGGGCGCGGGCGGTGTTTACAGTCGGCCGCGTGCGGTTTCCTGTTGACGTGCGGGGAGCGGCCATGGCGCGCGCGGCGTGTGGGGGCGTAATGGCGGCGGCGGGGCGGCCGTTGCTGCTGCCCTTCGGCCAGCTGGTAATCTTTAACCGGGCGGCTGTCCTCTGCAGGCCCTGCCGTGCCCCTCCGGCCTGCGGGAGGCCTGGCGGGGGTCCCCGGGCTCGCAGCCGCCTCAGGCCGGAGCTGGAGCTGCTGCTGCCGCCGCCTCCTCCTCAGAGCCCCGGGGCCTGTGGTGAAGGGGGGGACGGTTGCATCTCGGCCCCGGGGCTGGCCCAGGGCTCCTCGGCAGCGCTAATAAAAGATGGCGGGGCGGGGGAGGGGGAGGCTTGTGCAGTCCCCTCCTCCGCAGGGCTGCTCCTGTCACTCCCTGGGCCCGAGCACGTCCCCGTGCCCTGCCGACACGGCTGCCGAGGGGGTAAAGGGAGAGGTGGTAGTGGGGGAATGTTCTGGAAGGTGCCGGTGGGCTGCAGGCGGCATGAAAGGATCCTTTGAGAGTGGGGCATTGCCATAGCAGATGGAAGCACGCAGCCAGGCAGGTGCACCCCGTGGGAGGACAAAACACACAATGGTGTTGCTAAGTACCAGGAAAGGATAAGCAGGTAGGGACACGCTGTTGGACTAGCCAGGAGGTAATAAAGCAAGGGAAAAGTGGGGCAAGACGAAGGAAACTGCTGGCTCCACAGGGCTTGTGAAGGCCCCTAGCCTCCTCCACCTTTCCTGAGTGATGCTGGGGTTCTTTCCAGCAGTTTTGTGTTGGGGCTTAGCCTTGCCCTGAGCAGTTTGTTTGCTAACACCTCCAACCCTGGCCAGCATTGTGCGTACAGCTGCAGATATTTCTGAGCCGTGAGGATTAATGGCTAAAGCTTGAGCAGGTCACGCGTTTGACTTGAGGGGTTTGCAGCCTCTGCTGCTCAGACACAAATTGCCCCAGTATTGTCCAAATCTGAATACCTGCTAGTGGTCTCCTTTAGTAGCCATACAGATTATTCCAGGCCTCGGAGGATGCCAGGGCCAAGGGGATTCCTCCTCCTTGTATGTATGTCACCATCCAAATTGGAGTGAGGGCACAGCTGTACGGTGGTGGTGGTGGGATGCATCAACAGGTGACCGGTGTTTTTTACAAGGTCAAGATAATGCCAGAGGGAAGTGGCAAGAAGAGCTCTGTAGCCAGCAAGGTGTAAATATAGCTGGGAAAACAATTCTGAAGGATTGTTTTAATCAGAGAGAACCAGACATTTTTAGAAACGTTGCAGTCTGATTTTTGAAGGGGGAAGAGTTGGCCCCAGACCAGCAGGGCTTTCAGGGAGGGTTGCTAGCCTTTTGGAGCAGGGTAGTGTTTAGGGAGACAAAGTTCATGGGCTCGCCACTCCTGGTGAGGAATAACTCTGCTCGTAGTCTCCAGGGCTCCTGATCCTTGTTTCACGAGTACCAGGCAAACAAAGCGAGTGACAGCACCGGGGAGGGGACAACTTGCTTCACTGGGTAATAAACCCCTGAGAGCTGGACTTTGGATGAGCTGCTCTGGTGAGTGGAAGGTTTGCAGGCAAACATACTTCCTTGTTTACATGGGTGTGCTTGTAGCTGCCTCCCTGGCAGAGACGTCCAAGGAGACTCCTGAAGGGCAGGTCGCGGTAGCTGGAGAAACGTGTGAAATGTGCCCAGCTTCAGAACTGCTTCTTCAGACACGTTTTGCAGGAAGGAGTGATACAGTGGATGCCAGCTGGGTCTGGGACATAGTGACAAGACTTGCAGTGATGGCGAGCATGCAAAAGAGCAGTAGGGAGCCCTGGGAGCTGGCAAAGGAGATGGGCTCACAGCTGAAGGATTCCTCTTCTATCCTGCTGCTCCTTTCCAGGTGATGCTGGAGAATAGCTGCAGGCTAACATTTTCCTGGATGGACTTTGCCTAGCAGGAAAGATGGCTGAGCTGGAAGGCAGCGCAGGAGCAGAGGCCTCCTCACCTCCCCTGGGGCTCCTCAGTGTCCCGGGGGCAGGAGCTCTGGCCCATTTTTGCCCTGGTCCTCTCCAGCTTGACGGCTCTCACTCTGCACAATGATGGCACCTGGGGTTTCAGGCTCCCTTGTACCTCGTGGGAGTATTTTCATCCCTTTGGGGGATGTCAGAGAGGGCCTCCCACTTTTGTAGCCTTCCTCCCTTTCCATCTTCAGCATGGTGTGGGACCCAGAGCTGGCAGTACCACCCTGGGGGAAATACGGGCTCGGGAGCCTGGAAGCGAAGGGTGAAGGTGCAAAACCCATGCCTGGTGTCACCACCAGGGTTTGTGGGCCTGTTGTCATCTCTTGAAGCCACCATGGTGCCACTGGCTGGGGGGTTGCTGCTCCTCCACTCCATAGGATGTGGCTGTGCTGTTGTGTCCCCACGCATGGGCCAGCAGGGCTCTCTGTCCCGCTGCCGGCAGCAGCTCTGTCCGCTCTCCTTCCCCGTGCTGCTGGCAGTGGCTCCTGTGAGGGACAGAGGAGGCGAGTGGTGCAATATCCTGCCTTTGTGTCTGCCAGCACCCGCACCCCCGGGCAGGGTGGGGGTAAAGGAGCCGTCATCTGCTGGAGGTGCTGCCCTTCAGCTCTGCTTGCTCTGGGCCCTTGGGTTTGGAGCGGAAGGGCTGAGCCTGTCCCTGTCACGCCACTGCTATTGTAGTTGTCTGTCACATATGTCTCACTGAGCAGGGCCCTGGGGGACATATTCTCCAGCAAAGGCCCCTGCCCTCCCAGATGACAATAACTCCTCCAGGGGCCCGACCGCTTCCTCCGAGCTCTGGAGAGCTGTGTGGCCCGGGAGGGACCTTCCCGCTGGTGGAGGTTTTGCAGGAACAAAAACCTCCTGCCGCGGCCGCTTCCCTGGGCGGCCCTGGTGCTCCACAGTGCCAGCGCCCCGCTGCTTGCTGGGAGGACGGCTCTCCCCTTGGCTTCTCCGCTTAACCCGTATGGCACCAGGCTCCCTGTGAGCAGCACGAGCAGCTGTAGAGGGAAGGTGGCTGCTTTTGTCCCCAAAAAAGCTCAGGCAACAGCTTTGGGGCAGTTACCTCTGGGCACTTCCTTGAGCTGGGGAAGGGCAGGATGATCTTGATGCTCAGGATGCGGGAGGGAAGGGAGAGGCACCCTCGTCTTCTGCCCCTGTGCAAATTCCCATCCTCGCCCTGCTGCATGATGTGAACATGGCTCAGCTTTGCCCCTGTGCTCGTGGTCAGCTGGCCGGCAACCGGTTCCCAGCACAGCACAGGGAGCCGGAGCCATGGAGCCCTGCTTTGCCGGGTCTGCTCCTGCGCCGAGCCTCATATTGGCTGCTGGTGTGCAGGATGAGGCCACGGGGGGCTACAGGTTCACCCTGCTCAGTTCGGGGCTGCTGGTGGCACATGAGCTGCTCGTGTCAGCCCGCTCCTGCCAGGCCACTGCCTGGGAGCTTCTTCCCAGCACCACGGAGCGTCTCTGAGCTGCCCATGGAGGCAGGGAACAGCCAGGACACGCTCTGGGGCAGCACACATGGGCCGAGCATTGCTTTGTCGGCCAGCAGAGTCCATTCCTCCCTCTCTGTGCCATTTCTGCCATGAGAAACTCTTGCATGGAGGGGCTGGTTGAGCAAGAGGCACCGTCGCTCTGGGTGCCAGCAGGATCCTGGAGGACACAGCAGGCAGTGCCCAGGCACGGTTATTGCCAAGGCAGAGCCCAGGTCTGCCCTCTGCCAGGTGCAGGATACCTGGCTCTCATGATCTGCAGGCAGGATGCAGTTACTGCCAGTTCCCTGGCTTTTCCCTGTCTTTCCCAGCCCTGTCACACCACAAGATGCAGCAGAGCAAGGTCCAGTCCTGCTCTGTCCTCACCCCCAGCACCCATTCCCCCACAGTCCGTGCCCCATATGGCCCCGCCAGTGCACAGTGGCTGTGCTCAGGGTGGCCACAACAACTGCAAGGGTAATAACTAGCCAGAAGCACATTTCCCCGTGGGTTTGTTTGCTTATTCCTGCCGGGCGTGTTTTAGTTTGTGTTTATGGCCAGCAAATTCCACCCACTGCCTGCTCGCTGTCAGAAAATCCTCCCGTGCCGGCAGGCTTGGCTCTCTGCCATGTCCTGTCTCCCTGCACCCCAGCCCTCTTCCCATGCCACTCTCCTGCTCCTGAGGCCAATTTAAGAGATATCGCATGTGCCACCTCAGCTCCTTCATGTGTCCCGGGGCTCCCCAACTTCACCGCTGGGAATTTGGGTCCCCAGTTCCTTTGCAATGTGGGCCTGTCTGTAGCATGGGTGCAGGAAGGTGCCTCCCTCAAAAACCAAGCCTGGGGGGCTCTTCCCTGCAACTTTGCAAGACCTTGGTGCCAGAGGGTACAGGGCTCAGTGTTGGGACGTGCGTGGATGTCTCTTCCTCCATGGCATCCTCCTGACTGTTTTGTTGTGTGTGCAAGACAGCCTTCAGTCTTTCCCCACTCTCACCTCCGAACATCAGACACCCCTGTTCACTTCCCTGCCTGGATCATCTGCAAGAGGAGGAACCTAAGAGAGGTTTCCCCATGTGCTTACCACATGGTCCTGTGGCTGGGGAGGCTGATCCTCTTCATCTCCTGCTGGTGGTGAACCTCAGCCAGGAGCAGGTACCACCTCTGAGAACTGTCTCAGTGTTATGGTTTGAGAAACCCACAACAATGCATCATCATTTAGACAATTATTCTGTCACCCCATGACCCCTCCCCACCTGGGAAGGGGAATTGGGAAAAACAAGGAAGCCCGGGGGTTGAAATATAAACAGATTTAATAGACTAAGACTAGATAATTAACATTAATAACACTAAAGAACCAATATTGATCCTGATACCAATATAAAATATACAAGGATTATACTCAGCCCATTCTATCCGTAGGAAGCTGTGCACTCCCAGCAGTGGACAGCAAATGTGGGACACTGCGAGCGCTACGGCTTTGGGAGGAAGGGAAGGGCTCAGGTCTTCGGCACCGGGGCAAAGAAGTTCTCTGTATTGCAGCCATTAAGGGAGAGAGAGCTTTGCAGCAGACTTTCTAATTTATATTGAATGTGATGTTCATGGTACGAAATAATCCTGTTGGCCAGCTTGGGTCAAGTGCCCAGGTCTCGCTCCTCCTCATCCCTGCACCTGGCGAGCTCAAAAACACTGAGACCTTGAAACCCACACACCATAGCTGGCTATAAAGTAAGTATTTTCACAAATTCAGACACTAGAGTTTTCTAAAAGTGCAGTTTTCCCAAGCATTAGAAGAGAAATTAGTCCTGTGTCACTTAAACCAGGGCACTCAGATAATGAATTCCCATGCCAAACTTCCCAGGAGGTGCATGGCTACCCCAGCTGGCCCACACAGACCAGCCGGGCATGGGGGGATGCACCACTGGTGCCACATCCATCCTGGTTTCCCCCAGTCAGCGGGAAAGGAGGCTGGTGGGGATGATTGCGGTGTTGCTGCGTGAAGCTCTTCTGCAAAACAGCTACCAGCAGGTTAATCATTCCCTGGGCTGATGGGCACCCTCAGTGTAATTCCTTCTGCCCGCTTTGCCTTTGCACCTTCTGCGAGGTGCATCCCTGTGCCGAGTGTGTCCCTGGGCACCCCTGGGCATCCCCTCTGTGCATCCTCCCTGTGCAAGCTCCCAAGGGCTTCCCCATCCAAGGTGTATCCCCGGGTATTCTTCGTGCACACCCTCGTGCGGGGTGCCCCCCTGCCCCCAGCCCTCCCCAGTCTCCCCCGCCCGCCGCTGCTGCCGCTTCCCCCCGGTCCCCGGTGGCAGCGCCCTCTGCCGGCAGAGCCCATCACCACCCAGCCCCCCCCCGCCGCTATTGGTAGGCGCCGCCTCGGTGCCTGACGGGAGCTGTAGTCGCTGGTGGGCGGACTCGCTCTCCCGGCGTCCCCCGCGCTGCCGTCGCCGCCGCCGTGGGTGCTGGTGCGGGCCGGTCGTTGTCGCCGCGCTGCTCTGCGTCCCCCGGCCCGCTGCCGCCATGGGCTCCTTGCTCAGCCGGCGCATCGCGGGCGTGGAGGACATCGACATCCAGGCCAACTCGGCTTACCGCTACCCGCCCAAGTCCGGTGAGGACCGCGGGGCCGCTCCCCTCAGCGCCGGGAACAGGGGAGGGGGACGGGCCTTCGCCCGGCCCGGGGGCCCTCAGGCCGGCCCGAGGGGAGGACAGGCGTAGCGGGGGGTCGCGGGGTCCCCAGGGGAAGGGGCTGCGGGAGTGCCCGTCACCGGCCAGGGCTGAGCGGGGCCCAGGGCCGGCTCTGGCTCAGCTCGCGGCCCTGCCCGCCCGGCTTCGGTGCCTCCCTGGTGGAGAGAGCCGATGGATGTATCTTCTTGGGCAAAACCTGTGGTATAAGGCTGTCTCGATGCCCTGTTTGACTGAAGTGGAAGGATGCAGGAGAGCTGTGTGTCCTGAATCTAACACTTAAGTAGTCTGCCTGTCCTTCTGTCAGTGTCCGCAGCCACTCGGCTCAGTCACTGCTCTTTGGTCCTGGTGGGTCATGGTAGGTGAGCAAGGCTTCGCTTCTCCGCTCTGTAAATGTGACTGCAGCAAGTTGTTGGTCTGCAGCAAGTGGGGCATCTCCTGCTGGTAAAGAGGGAGCGACGACGGAGTTTGGTGGGGACACGGAAGGAAAATCAGTTCTGGTGGAATATGGGATGGAAAAATTCCCCCATGACAACCTTCTTTACCTCCTTAAAATGGCAGTGGTTCTCACTCAGGAGCTGTTGGACTAACATGGCCTACATAAGTACTTGTTTTCCAAAGAGAGCCCTGCAAACATAGAGAGTTGTCAGCAGTGCCACTTGTGTGAAGTTGGGATGAGCCCGTGACTCACCTTGTCTTAGACTGGCTTTTGAGATTGGCCTGGTTTAACTTGTTTAAAGAGTTTTATTTCTTCTTCTCACA
Source organism: Burhinus oedicnemus (assembly GCA_008921705.1). NCBI lineage: Eukaryota > Metazoa > Chordata > Aves > Charadriiformes > Burhinidae > Burhinus > Burhinus oedicnemus. Next base: position 3,840,797 of record VFFE01007232.1, on the reverse strand, counting down.
AAACAAGTCATCAGGGAAATTCAGGTGATCTTTTCTCCTACAGTACCCATTTGCTTACAAGTTTTTCTAAGTTTCTGTTCTGCTAGGGCTTTTCCAGGCAGGCTAAAGAACCTGCAGAGCAGCAGTTTGGATTCCTTCACTCTTGGGTACAGGTGCAGCATAGCCTTTTTGTTCAGAGACTCGGGTTCTGTGTATGTCTGATGACTTGCTGGCTGACATTCTCAGGGCTATGTGATGGAGGGAGCTAGGTGCCCCCATTTTGTTTGGAGGGGGTGCAAGATGTTCTCACACAGAGTCCTGCCATCACTACACCTTGTCTTGATGCAGGTTGGCCTTCAGCAAGAATGGTGGTGTGGAGGAGATGGAAGGGGGAAACCTTCCTGGAAAAATTAATCAGCTGTTCTGGCTCTCTTAAAAAATCCAACCTGCTTTTTTTTTAGGGGGATGAGGGCTAGTTTCTTGGGCTGCTACGAGAGACAAATGTCAGTGATAGGTTACAGCAGGACTCTGTGTGTCCCTTGGGTGGCTGGGGGGACTTTCCCAGTGTGGGAGAGTGGGTGGACGTGAGCTGCCTGCTAAGCTGTAGCTATGGTAGCATGGGCCCTGCTGGCAGTTTTCTTACAGCCTAGAGGTTGCACCTGATTTCTATTGACACTTAGACAGCATTTTAGATATGGACTGGATTAATTATAACTACCATACACAATGAACATTAAACTGCTTCTTTCAAGTCATCATCCTATTGTTTCTGTACTGTTGTAATTACCCAGACTAGAATTTAATGGTGTGTTGGGTTTTAGCCAATGAGCTTGCCAAGGTAGCCCTGTCACACATGTGAGATTGGGTTTGTATGTTTACATGCACCCTGGAAGTGGTTGTTGACCTAGATGCTGCCAGAGAGCGTTCCACATGTGGTACCTCCCCTGTGAAACTGAACAGCTCATGCTTTCAAGCAGCTGATTGAAGAAAAAATACTGGTATTTTCTTAAAAGGCTTTGGATACAATTAGATGCTTGTTACTTAATTTTCTGTTGTACTTTGTTGTGCTCTTTCTGAAAGCATACTGGTTTTAGGATAGACCTTTCTCTTTGCCTTCTTCAGGTTTATCTAACAAGGATCCTCTTGACTTTGGGAAGGGACAAGAGCTGTTCAAGCTCAAGATCATTCTAGGCAGAAGAAGAGGTCATGAACACTTCTCTGGTTGAGATTCAAGGAAGGTTACTAAACAGCAGAGCAGTAAGGGCTGTTAGGATGGCAACCCCCACTCCCTTCCTCAAGGGGAGCGTATTCAGAAGGACACTGTCCCTTCTGGTCCTACAGTCAGTCCTACGTGTATTTGTCCTGGGGCTGGAAAGACTGGCTATGACTGGTACAAAACCGGACAGTGAAGGTCTCTGGAAGTGAGTGTGTATGGTCTTATTTGATTTCAGAAAGCAAGCTGGAAGTGGTATAAAAGGTTCTTAGGCTAAATGATTGCTAATTATTTCTAACTTGACACTGTCAGTGAGCCCTGTACTGCCACTGACTGCCTGACTCGAAGAAGCCAGTTTTCCATCGGCTGTGTTAGATGTTTAAATGTGTGCACTGGAGTGTTAGCCTGACATGCAGGCAGTCTCCTGGCTGCTCAGAGATTACCCCTGAAAGGCTGGAAGATGTGGTGAGGGAGTGTTACCTGAGGCTACCTATGTGCTGGAGTCTTGTGCAGCACTGAGGGCTATCACCTTTTATTTTTTTTCCCTCCGAGTCTCAGGTTTAAGCAGGTCTTGACTTATTGTGGGTGTCTGGGCAAGCTGCTGCGGCTCTGGTCAGCTGTTGTCCGTGGTGGGCATCAGTTTGAAGGAAGAGGGTTTGCGTTCTGGAGCAAATACACCACCTCACAAGAAGGCCATGTTGTGCATGGAAATAAAGACGAAATACAGGTATTCTGACTGTAATTTAAGTGGTATGTCAGTCTGCCTGTGAAAAGGAACACGGTTACTTTACCAGGTCGTACCAAGTGATGGCACTTTGTTGAGTCACAACTGGTTGCAATGCAGTGGTGAATATTCTGTACTCATTTATTCAGTTTTGATGTGGTTATTGCTGGGTGAGTCAATGTGCTCTGTGGAGGATTGAGCAGGTTGTTGTGGAATCCACCTTGGTCTTTAAAAGCCAGAGTCCTTAATGAGGCATTCACAGATCGTTTTAACAGGCTTGATGCAACCTGTACACAATTTTGTAGTTAAAAATCCTCTGTAAATGCCTTGCTTATTCCTCCAAGGCTCTGGATATGGATCATCTGCATTTCTCCTCCTGCATCTGGGGGGCTGAGGCTACTGAAATACTGTAAGATGATACCTGATTCCATTCTTTAATACCTCTTCACTGGTACCTTTTAACCCTTCTTGCTTGCTTTATGGAGAATGTGCTGGCATTGCAGATGCCTGACCAGTTGGAAGGGGGTTGGAGAAGGGACTGGTTTGTACAGAAGAATTAGTGCCCGCATGAAACGGACTAAACAGTCCTGATCTTCGCTGTGCTTCTGGACTCGAAGCAGTAAAACGATCCGTGTTCTTGCATGCAGTCTCATGATGCCCCTATTGCTTTAGCAACCAGTGAGCAATGCACCAGTGTTTTCCGCAGCTCCTTCATCAGCTCATCTCTTGTTCCAGTGAGCTCATCTGCAGTGTGGAGCTGGGCAGAGAGCACGTGCCCTTGAGATAGCTTTTCTCTTCTGGAGTAGGCTCTTGAAAGAGAATTCCCTGGACATTTTTGGGAGGGATAAAAGAAGGCAGATTACTCCTCTCTGAAGCTGAATTGCTTTCTTGTTTGGGAATGATGCTTTAATCAAAGAAAGAGCAATTCTAAATAGGAGAAGAGTACCCAGAGTTGTACTCAGTCCATCGCCTTGTTCTCAGCTCATAAGCCATGTGTACTGTGACAGTATCAAAACAGAACTACGTTCCTGTATTTCACACGTGGCTTTTGTTCCTTACTCGCTCTGCAAAGCACAGTGGAGCCGTTGTCTCCGTTACTGCTGTTGCAGTTCCGTAGGGGTTTCAGCTCAACCCTGCTGGTGATGTCCACCACTGCCTGCCGTTGACTGGAGCATTCCTTTCCTACCTTCTCCCCAGCTATTCACGAGCACCAGACTGGAGCGCTCATGGGACAAAGCAGTTGCTTTTGCTACTTGTTTGTTGCTGGATTATATTTAACCCAGCTCAGAGCCACGTTCCCGTTTGCTACGTGACTGCTTTTGGTGGCCCAACAGGGATGGACGATGAGGAAGACGAGATGGCCACATCCAGCCACAGTGCTGGTTCAGACTCAGGCTGTGTCTAGGGCTGTGCTGTCAGTCCGTCCGTTGGCATGCTGTGGTGTTGAGTGTCTGGCTGAGTAATTAAAAGGGACTCAATTTCTACCACCTCACTGTTAGTTCTAATGATGGTGAGAAGCCGAAATGGACATCTGATTGCTTTCTGTTAATGAACATTGTATGATGCAGCCCTTGTTTTGATGGGGCTACAGTTGTGTTGTTGATTTTGTGCTCCTGGCCAATGTGGGGTGTTGTGTCCCCTGCCAGCGTGTCACTTGTGGATCGCATCCATGTGTTGGGTTTGCATGGTCACAGGATTAGGACGCTGGGTTAGGGAGAAGTAATTATGACTAGAGCAGTCTGGTGCTTAATGCTGGTGCATTTATGATAATAAAACCCCACCACCATGTTGGACTAAATGTTAAGCAGTTTGGTGTCATCTGATGCCTTGGAGAAGTGTTGGGTTCCAATTTGGTTTTGCGTGGAACAAACTAATGAGTCAGACTTGGCCATTCTGGGTGTCCCAGTGGTATTTTTCCAGCCACTGTAAAGTTTTCCACCACAACAATTTCTCTTACAACCACTGCTTGTACTTTGCCTACATTAGCCGTGTCACCTGTTCGTGTTCTCTTTTATCTAATGCTGTCCTGTGTTTTGTGCAGATTTACTCTGGGGAACTAAAGCCACAGTTTTTCTTTGCTCTGGCATTCTTCTCGTATCCATTCATTGTTTATTTGTGTATGATTCTTTCCTTGTAAGTGTGACGCTGCATTTTCCTGGAGGATTTCTGTTTGTAGCAGTTCTGTGGAGGCTTAATCCAAAGATTTTTTGCTTTTCTTTTTCTCCTGCCAAAGAGGATGGTGCTTAGCATCCCCCTTGTGTCCGTAGCTACAGAGCTCTGTGTAAAGCTGGCCTTGCAACACCTGCATAAGGTAAGTGGTCAAGGTTGGTTTATAGACTGGGAGACCTGTGGGAACAGGGTTCAAGAGACATGGTAGTCTGGCTGAAAGCCTACAGCTATCTGGAGTTGGAAATAGAATGTGGAGGTGGAGCTGCAGCAGGAATTTAATGCATAGAAGATATATACATGCCTTTCAGAGACATTAAAGTCCTATCAGTCTTGTGCTACGTGTGGACATCACAATGACCAGAAAGGAGGACACCTTATCTTTTCCTTCTTGAAGTTTCTCTGTCCTTTTAGTCCTTGATGTGATATTTACAGAAGTGCTTTCTTAAAATGTTTTGTCTTCAACTTGGGCAAACTCTGAGTTGATTGTGAGTGGTTGAGAGGAACAATGCATAACTTTGGTCTTACCTTGAGAGCTCTGAACTTAATGTGGTGTTCTAGCAACTGGTTTCTGAAAGCTTGCAATAGAAGATCTTTTTTTAGCTGCTAAAAACTGCATTATAAATTTGTGGAGACAGTTTGCGGCAGTCCTTCTTTGTTAGTTTTGCTCTTGAGAACTTGTGTACGTGGTGGCTTTTATATCTGTAGCAGCACTGGCAGAGCTCAGGGCTGTTCTGCTCGCCAGCGTACTCCCCTCTGAGCTCCTCAGAGTGATTTTTCTCATGCTCTTTGTGACTGGCACTAACTGTGTTTCTTGTTTGCTCTTGAAGGAAGCACCTTTGGGGAAAAAAACCCCATGTTGCAGGAGGTGACTTAGCAGGAAGATGAAGGGAGGCTTCAGTCTGAACGTGGAATTGAAGCTGTGGTTTTCAGTTAGATAAGTGCTGCTGTGTTGTGAGGGGTAGCATGTATTTGTGAGAAATCCTAACGATTTGTTAGAGATCCCAAAAGTAGTTCTTAGTGGAGCAAAGACAGTGTGGCAGGTGCCTTGAACATGCTAGTTACGTGTCTTGGTGTCGTTCCGGTTGTACAAGAGAGACCTTTCCATCCCAAGGTGCTGGAGAGGCTGCCTGGTCATGTTCTCCTGGACAGCTGGCTCCCTGTAGGCGTGGGGTTTCCGTGGTAATGAGCAGTCCTCGCCTGCTGGAGCTCTGTGTCTTCTGCACGTGGTCCACAAAAAAGCTCTGCTCTGAATTTGTGGAATACAGGTTTACTGAGGTGAGTCAAGCTCCAGGATGTCTCGTTCACAGGATACCAAATCAGCATGAGCAGGCAGCTGTCTGACTCTGATCCCAGATAATCAGCTGCTGCGGTACTGAGACATCCTGTGCAAGCGTTGTCTTCACAGTTAACCAGATAAGATGCTCCAGGACACAATCCTACTTGACCCATGTGAAATGTGAAATCTATTCCTAAACCCCAGTGTTCGTCATGCTTTTCCGAACCTTAGTATAAGCGTAAATCACTGCAGTGTATCTCAGGTAGAGAGGCTGTATCAAGCTAGCTGTGCTTGGAGATTATATGCAGATTAGCTTTTTAATTTGTTGCTTCTGAGAGGGGTGGGAAAAGGTTGCCTATCATTTGGAGTACCTACGTTTTGTTATGCTGATTCTGTAGGACAGATTCTAGGTAGATTCTGGACCTGTGCTGAAGTTGATTGCTGTATCTGGAAAGAAGGACATGTTTCTATAATATGAACATCTGGATGCTTGTAAGCTGAGATCAGCACTAGCTGAGCACTACCATCATCATTAAAGCACTACCATCTGTGCAGAGTAAGAAGAGCCTTTCTTGAAGCATAAAGGAAAAAAGCCTTAATGGAAAAAAAGAGCCATTCATGAAAACCCTTCCATTTCAGAGTAAATCATGCTTGCTCCTAGCTGGAGGGACTGCAAATCCTTCCATAATGCCTCCATAACCATTCAGATGATTAGTTACTGCTTCTGTAATGACTTGTTTTAAAACAAATTTTATGCTGTCTATGCATTGCACGTAGGGAAGCGAATGTACGTTTGGCTCAGTCCTTTCATCATGTGCATGAAAAAACCCCACTCTGAAACTTCAAGGGAAATGGCTTGGGTGAAGCCTTTTATTTTAGTTCTCTCCTGGTACTTATTTCTCTGAAACTGCAGCTCTGTGAAGTTCATATTTGAGAGTGTTTTCCTGAAGTCTTTCTAGGAGGAAGCTACATCTGTGGTGCTCTCATACATCTGAGTGAGTTCAGTTGACTTTGCAGTTAATCCAGTGCTCCAGAATCCCAGTGACCTTGCACATGCTTTGTCTCCTGAAATTTGCACTGTAGTGGATCACCTTAAAGATGAATGAAACAAATCTGTGGTGAAGCTTTCAGACCTGAAGTTCAGTTTAGTCAATCTCAGGGTTCTCTCTTCCAAGCAATGCTTCTCCATTTAGAACTGTAAATGTCATTAATTAAATTCTACATCAAGGTGTATAGTCTCTAGCACTCACAGTAAAGTTTTTGTGTGGTTCTTGCCCTGGGATATGGGATTGAAAGAGGGGAGGAAAGGCAAACTTTGCCCAACAGGAGCCCCTCTGGCTGTGCAGGGCTTTGCAGTGAGAGAAAGCCTCATCCTTCTCTGAGCAGGTCAATGGTGTTTGTGGGACTGGACTTCACACTGGAAGGTGGAGAAAAGAGGAAGAATTCATCAGAATTGACCAATACTGGAAAGAGCTGACTTTTACTGCTCCCTGTTCCTTCTCTGGAAAACAAGTTAAAATGGAATTATTTCCACTGTAATGATTTATTCTAGTGTTGGTTTTTTTCCCCTGCTTCTACTGTTGGCAGTGGCCATCAGTAGTACAGGGAAGGAGTGAACTAGCAAGTATTTTCTATGTCTTGTGTTCTTTTATACTTGTGAATAAAAAAACCTGCACAGACCAGCTGTTCTCTGGGAAGCACTTATTTAGATTTTTTTTTTTATTCCTTGTGTTTTTTTTTTTTTAGGAAACTACTTTGCAAGTCACTTCTTTATGGGAGGTGAGAAGTTTGACACCCCTCACCCCGAGGGCTACCTTTTTGGCGAGAACATGGATCTAAACTTCCTTGGGAACAGACCTGTTCAGGCAAGTTCCTATGTGCTGTCTATTTTACCCTGTTGTTTTCTGCCTGTTTTGGAAAGTCTTGTTTAGGGCTTGTAGAGGAGGCTAGCACAGACCTAAGAGACCTTTGCTACTTGGGGAGCGTCATTCTGGTCTGAGGGGCAAGACTGTTCCCCCACACCGTGTCTCAGCTTGCCGGCTGCCGGTTGTTTAGATGCAAGCAGAGTTTTTCTAAGCAGCAATATTCACCTTCTAGGCTTATTATTTTCACTTAGGGCAGAAGGAAGAAGTAATGGGGGAAGAAGGATAGGGACTCAGGAGCACAGCTTTTGGGACTGATTCTGATTGCCTGCATGACCGAGTGTAAAACATGCTGCAGAGAGGAGGAGGCTGGGAAGCAGATCCACTCTGAGCCTGAACTTCACAGGGCTCCTGGGCACATTGTGGATGGATTCCAGCCAGTGTTCAATGTGTGCTGTTCTCCGTGTAAACGATTGGCCTGACTGGGCCTAGGGCAGTGTTAAGACGGATCTTGATATTTGGTGATTTTTGTTTGCTTTGTAACCTAGGTGGGCTGCTCAGAAAGCCTCTCCTTTAGTTTTCCCAGTTGGAACATGGAGGTATTTCTGGGCTCATGTGTTTTATGAGACTGTGAAAAGCTACCTGCTGGAATGATTGGCTTGTTCTTATGTTGTGAACAGGGAATAGCACTGTTGTGAGGGCCAGATAGGAATTTTATGTGAGTGTTATGTTTTGGATTTCTATTGCATCTCAGAACTGCTTAAGAAGAACCAAATGGTAACAGAGTAGGAGCCATTTGGAGATGTTTTCAGAGTGCTGGAGAGGAAAAAGAGCTGCTTGCTTTGCCAGCTATTTTCCTAGTTGTTTCTGCAGCTTCAAAAAGTGAAAATGAAAAATTGATATCAGAATTCTTCAGAAAAGCTGTGACTTTTAGTTAATTCATGCTTGTAGTGCTTGGAGGCAGTTCAATATCACCCCTGTTTTACAGATGAGGGAAACTGAGGGAAGATGACTCAGTGTTTGAATTGGACCGGTTCAAGCACGTTCTGCTTTCTGAGTTCTCTTCAGACTGTGCCATTGGTCTTCTAAGCACCACAGTTAACAGGACTCTGCAGGGTAGGACAAGGGAGAATCTGGAAAGCCCTTGTTCAAGCAGAAAGTGCAGATGTGCAACAGAATTAGGAAGGAGGGACTTTGGATGGAAATTGTTCTGGATGTAACGGTGCTATGCAGGCATGGGGATGCCCATCCCATATGCTACACCATGTCTGCATACAGGGCCCATGCAGGACAGTGGTTAAAGGCTGACCACTTCTCCTTTGCTCTGTGACTAGCAGCCACACTGTGCTCCAACAAAAGTGGAAGACACAGCTGTTGGCTAAGTATTCCATGTGCCTATGGCTGTAGGGACTAACCTTGCATAGTTAAATTGCCTGCATGTCTCAGCCTGGGTTTCCTTGCAGATATCCTGGCACTGAATTTCATCATTTCTTCAGGGGGGAGTGGGTGAGAATGCTATTAACACAGTGGGACGTTTGCCAAATAGGTTTTAAGAGAGGGAGGCTGTCGTGGTATATGGTTTGCCTATGTAAAGTTAATGCCCTTTGGCAGCTCTGATTAATCTTCAAGGAAAAAAACACTTGGATGCAGAGCGGCAAAACTGCTTTCTGGACGTGGGCCAAGTTCTTGCTTTGGAGTAACTGAGGTCTTGAGTGCTCTGTGTCGAGCAGTGCTACCAACCACAGTACCGAGCAGCAAGGAAAGTAGTTGCTGCTGCCCAGTGAGCTCTCTGCTGCCTGTGGCACAGGGTCTTCTGCAGTGTTCTTGTGTCGGTCAGAAAACAGCATGTTTTCCCTCAGGTTCTGGCTATTGCCCCAGCAATACATTTCTGTGGCCTGAGGGGACAACACTGACTGGTTGTGTCCTGGAGCTCCCCTGAAGCTCAGCTGCTGCAGCAGCATTTGGCTGCCTGATTAGCAGACTCCTCGTTTCTAAGGAAGCATGTATATTGGTGGTCCCTGGTACTTCTGCTCCATGTCAGTCACTCTCTCTACACCACTGCAGGCCACCTAGTAGATGTGTGTTTGAAGGACACCAACTCTAATGAGGCTGTGTGGTGGCACTGTTGCTGGATGCATTCAGAGTAACCTTCTGCCTGAAAGCCTGTCCTGTAGCTCTGTACCTTTGTGTCGTGCCATCACTCTGACTTGGAGCGTGGCTGTGTCTCCACCTATCAAACTTTTGTCTTGTCAGTGTCTTTAAGAAAGACATTGAGGTGCTGGAGTGTGTCCAGAGAAGGACAACGAAGCTGGTGAAGGGCCTAGAGAACAAGCCTTATGAGGAGCGGCTGAGGGAACTGGGGATGTTTAGCCTGGAGAAAAGGAGGCTGAGGGGAGACCTTATCGCTCTCTACAACTACCTGAAAGGAGGTTGTAGCAAGGGGAAGATCGGTCTCTTCTCCCAAGTAACAAGTGATAGGATGAGAGGAAATGGCCTCGAGTTGCTCCAAGGGAGGTTTAGATTGGATATTAGGAAAAATTTCTTCCACCAAAAGGGCTGTCAAGCATTGGAACAGGCTGCCCAGGAAAGTGGTGGAATTACCGTCCCTGGAGGTATTTAAAAGATGGGTAGACATGGTGCTGAGGGACATGGTTTAGTGGTGGTTTTGGCAGTGTTAGGTTTGTGGTTGTACTCGATGATCTTAAAGGTCTCTTTCAACCTAGGTGATTCTATGGTTCTATGATTCTAACTTGGCAGTTGTGTGAGTGGATGTTTCAGCTTCAGACTTCAACAAGCAGATGGGAGATCCGGTAGGCAGGTCTGCAGCTGTACATGTTGTGGTCACCACAGTAAGCAGTTTTCTTTGCATTTCTTGCTGGAGATTCTGTGACCAGTAAGGTGAATTACAGTCTGAAGCATTGTCATCCTTCATTTAAAGCACAATCTGTGAGAGAAGGTGTCTTGACTGTGGAATAGAATGAGGTCCCCTATCCTTGTCTCTTTCTTTTTTCCAGAACATTTGCCCCATTGTTTCAGAATAAAAAGAGTTTCCCCCAAGTAATCCAGGGCTTTGGCACACTGATTAGCAGTCAAGTAACTGTTTGCATGCTGTAACACACATGAAAGAGCTGCATTTCTTCTGCTGAAGCTGGAGGTGGTTTCTTAAGTGGAAGTAAAAGCTTGTGAGAGCAAGGCTTTCTGAGAATTCAGAGTGCAGAAAAATGGCTTGTGAAAATGCCCTTTCTTAAATTGTATACTCCCAATATGAGCTATTGCTGGGCCAGAGCAGGATTCTCACCCTGAAACATGCTTGTTTTATCTGTAAATAGAATTCTCTATTACTGTTCTTTGTGGCTGCTCTACTGAGTACCCTTAAAGGTAGATGTTTCTTGGTTTGAGTAAATTGTATGCCAGGTAACATGCTGCTACCTTTTATAGTATAATAATAGGAGAATTATATACCTTTTTGTTCCAGTTTCCCTACGTAACTCCAGCTCCACATGAGCCAGTGAAGACACTGAGAAGTTTGGTGAATATCCGCAAAGACTCTCTCCGACTTGTGAGGTACCGTTATTGCCTGAACCTTTCATTTTATTCAACCCAGCGATCTGTCATCCAGAGCCAGACTGTATTTGATAAGGATTTGGAGAAATAGCTGAATTCCAGATCCTTGTTGCTAGATAAGTCCAGAGGTTTCTGTGTTCCCTTGTGATCAGAGCTTTCAGGTGGTTTATATGCTCCTTATACCTACACTTGAGCAATTTGTGTTTCCAAACAGGACCAGCAAGGTATCTGTCTCTACAGGACAGACTAGAGTGGTAAACAAAACCATGAAATCATTAGCATGAACAGAAGATATTAGTCAGGTCAATAAACCCTACAGACGGATTCCTTTCTGCATTCTTGTGCAAGGAGAAGCCAGAAAGTAGCTGATTCTGGTGCAAGTCAGGCCAGGAAGACTGATTGGTCTTGAGTGAAACTTCCTCAGGTTTCTCCTGCTGACAAAGTTTGGTCCTAGTGTTATGCGTTCATTTAGATGGCTTGTATCGCATGCGCAGGGGAAGGAGGTCTGGATAATTATGGAGATCTGTTACCTTTCACTGCTCTACTCTGAGATCTAAAGCGGCACTAGCTGGATTAAACGCAATGGCTAACACTTTGACCTCCGGCTGCCCTCTTTCAAAGAGATGGCTGAAGTACAGGGGCCCAGCATACAGTGCTCTGTTTTGGTCTGAGCCACTGGGCAGATGTCCAGGCAGAGCATTTCTCAAAGATCCACGAGTCGCTCTGAATTCTGCGTTTCAGGCACAGGGCTGGAGTGCTGGCAGGGCCCCGGCTCAACTCTTAGCCAAGGTGATTCTGAGAGTATGGCGTAATGTGAGTAATTTGAGTCATAACCACACAAACCCCCCAGTTTGTTTTTATGTGAAAACTGAAGGTTGGGGTTTTTTTTGTTTTGTTTTGTTTTTTAAATGAGCAATACCTGTGGTTTCAAAACTGATTGAACAGGAAAAGAGGGAAGAACTTCTGAAAAAGCAACCATTGGTAAACTGCTCTGAACGCTGACTGGCTTTTTCAGCTAAAGGGTGAAGTACTTCTCTAGGAAAATGTCTTGCTTTCCTCCTACGCTTGCTGTGGAAAAGGTATTTTTTCTCTCCTTGCGGGCTTCCACGTAAACAGTGTAACATCTCTCAGAAGCCAAATGGAAAGTGGCTTTTTCACTGGCAGAGGGCTTGCTGTCAATGGAGGAGTTGGTGGGATTTAGTACATACAGTTCTGTTTTTCTGCTTTCTGTGGTTGCACATCCTGTCCCCTCCAGCAGAGTTGCAGCTCTGGACTATTTGAAATGTAGTGTCCATGCACCTTGACAGTATCTAGGTTTGCATCTGTCTAATTCCTGGTACTATCAGTTCTTTCTCTGTCTCATGAGCTCTCACAGGCTCTTGTGCTGCTGTGTTAGTGCCAACAACACCACCACCAATATTAGTCTATTTAATTTTGCACTGATGTAGACACAAAATGAGATTTTAATTGCCAGTCCCCAAGCGCACATTCTGTCTTGTGTTTTTGTACTGTTTTGGACTAGAGGCTTTTCCTTTCGGCCTCTGTGCACATAAAGACACTTTGTGCCCTCTCCAGCTTGGCTCATTTGCAACCAGTGGTTGAGGCTTGCACATTCTTTCCAGAACTAGTTAAGTTTAATTTACCACCTCCTCCACCAAAACTAAAATGATACTGAGCTGAATGCCTAGGTGTAAAGTAGGTTCTGATGGTAAAGTCCTCACCAGCCTTTTGTTTTTCCTTGTGTTTAATTGAAAATTCATTGTTCAACTGTGAAGATGGTGTTAATCCATAATTTGGAGTGTAGGTCTTTATGGAGGAATATGAGGAATTGTCCACTCTGGGCTTCCTGCCTGGCTCTGACCAGACAAAATCCTGAGCTTTGCCAAATCCTGAATATTTACAGCAGCTTTGGAGAGAAGCAATAAACCTATGTATATTGGTGTTGAAGTTTTGAGTCTTCGACACCTCGTGTGAGCGCTTGATTTCTAGCAGCATGAGGCTCTGTGAACCTCAGAGGAGGGTAGCATGAGTTTTGCTGTTAACCACTAACAGAAAAAGAATGTGTCATGTCTGTCTTGTGTCCCTCTTTTGGCCCTGGATTGGAAGCTTTATTTCAGAGTTGAAGGCTGGTACTGACTGTTTACCCTTACCTTGAAAGAACTTCAGTTGCAGGAGGAAGATCAACTCATGAGGCAATGTGTTTCATGGAAGAGTTGCATCCTGGGACAGTCTCTCTGCTTCAGCATGGCCTTGGGCCTTGGGCTTCAGCTAGCGTCATGGAACAAAAGTGGTGAAGGAATCAGCAACTATAGTGGTTTGGGAATCTGTCTGAAGCAGCAGCAATATCATGGAGAGTAGTGAGACCACCGAGCATTTTGGATTAGGGCCTGACAGGGAGGCAGATGGTGAGGACCGAGGGGAGACACATGAATCTCCAGCAGACCTTGACCCTTGGAGCGGTTCATCCCATGGTGGAGGTGGTGATGATGAGGGTGCTGGGACTGCCTGCTCTGCAGCCCTGGATAGTGCAGAACTCCCAGATAGGAAAGCCTCCTGATGATGATCTCTCTCCATGAAAGCCAGTGCTGACAGAGATGTCAGCTAGTTCTTACTTCATTTAGTGCCTGCATATCTCACAATGCTAAGTCAAGCAATACTTAGCATTTATCCTGCATGTCTACCAAGTTGTTGATCAAACTTTTTAATCTCCTCAAGGGATGAAATCAGGTTCGGCTCGACCTATTTCTATAAAATTGCCATGGCTGCTGTTATTTATATTTTTATCTTTTAATTCTTTAACAGACAAACAAAAAGTTCCAGCATTTCCATTGTTTTATCCAGAAGTGATGTCAGACCAAGTGGCCTCTGCTCCCTTGGTCATCCTGCTTTGCCTTTTTCATCATAACATTGGATCCACTATTTGTTCTCAAAGGTGGTCAGTCTCTTCTGCTCTATACACATGATTGTGAAGGCTATGTGATTAACTTGTGTGCATGACCGAAAGGCACACCTAGCAAAGTCACTACTTTCTAAATTTATGCATGTATCCATGGCCACCTCACATCAACACTGTCTGTAGGACTTGACTAACAGTATGCTGTGAACTTCAAATGCAGGTGGAGACAGAAGAGCTCTTGAACAACCTGAACCACCTCTGAACCACCTCCTTGTCTGCCGCGTCCCTTGCAAAGAAGGGAGGAATGCAAAATGTGTGACTTTGTCCTGTTACTCACTTGAAGTTACATCCCACTATTCGTGCACCTTAAGGTGGAACATGAGATGTCTTTGCCTCTCAAAATACACACCAAAGCAGTCCTCGCTTGTTCCTTAGTCCAGCTACCATCTGGCATAGCTGCTTATGCAGTCCTTTCTCACCTGAACTTGCTGTGTGGCAGATGATTTTCTTAACCTCCAGCACCAGGAAAATGTGTACACAGCCTTGCTGTGACTGTCACCATTTAGGCACATATACCTTGCCCCCTGCTCAAGTGATGCTGTTCCAGGCACACAGGACTCTGGTTCTACTTCTTCCCAGCAGATGCATCCTCCAGAAACCTTCTCTTCAGGCACTGTAGTTGGTAATGGCCCCTTAGTGGTTTCCTGGGGCAACAGATCTATTCTAGTCTAGGTTTAACCCCTTTTCTCCTTGAAGGATGGAAGCACGTTCGAAGTGCTGGCAGGGAGGTGCAGAAGTGTAGCTGAGAGCAAAAGGGTGATCTGCAAACCCGTATACTTTGCGTGACTTCACTGAGAAGACAAAACAGCCAATGGTTTTACTAATGACATGTTGCTTTTGTGTGATTCGCCCTCCCCCAAGCTCTCCCACCTGGTTACTAGGGGCTGTCATAGGTATCTAGATCTGTGTTGTTGATCTGTAGCTGATGCGTGTGCCGGGCATCTCTGTTTTAATACCTACCTTTATATGCAGTGAGTATAAGTCTATGAAGTAGCCTTCATCGGTGCCTGCCTGGAAGGGGTGCTGGTTCTCCCCCACCCTCCTTCTTCTGGAAGAAGTGGCAAGTGTATCATAGCCTGGATCCTTTGCTGCTGACCTCGGATCAACGGAGGGCAGTGCAGCCAGAGATAATTTGCAGAAGCTTGTGCTGCTGTTTTCTTGGACACACACAACACTTGTGAGCGGATTGTTGCCATCTGTGCTCTTGGGTCAGTCCAGCACAAAATATTGATGCTACCCTCATGTTTTCTAGACAAACCTGCCCCGCTGCTAGAGCGTTTCTTGTTTACAGCCTTCAAGTGCCATGATTTTATTCTTTAAATGCAAAACTAGTTTGTGTGAAAATACCATCTTGCTCTATACTCTATATTGTATCCAGGCTGCTGAAGTTGTTCAGACTCTCAGTTCTTGGGATTTGTCTTTTTTATACTAGCATGTTGGGTGTATTTTAGCTTGATTTGCAGTTCTGACCTAGGTGAACCTCTGACAAAAGTCTTGTTTGGAGCTCTCCCAAGTCCTTCAGACAGGAATGCAAGCGTATGCTATAGTGATTCACTAGGATTATGTTAGTACAAGTATGTGTGTTAGGTATTTGATTATACAGCTTTTAAATTTTATTTTACACTTTCTATATTAAATTGCTGAAGCTGAACATTTCATTCTTGTTCAGTGTGGTGTTAAGTAAAATTCATGCTGGAACCCTCTTAATCAGGCAGCAGTGAATTTGGTAAATAAGGGTACCCTTGACAATTTTCAGATTGAGTTATGGAGGTATGCCTAGCCCATTTCTGAGTATTTTCAACAGTGCAGCATGTTCATTGAGGCTGTTTAATGAAGGAAGAGGCTGACTGATACTGTGAAGTCAGAGATGGTGCCAAGCTTTTCCTGAATAGTTTAGCTGCTTGGCTTTGACCCAGGCACCGTGGCAATTAAGGTAATACTGATAGACAAGTGAAGCTGGAGCTGGGCGGCAAATCAAGTAGTGTTGTACACCTCTCAAAGGCAGCCTGCAGCATTCAGCATTCCTACACAGCATGTGAACTAACAATGGTACCTACAGTTGTAGGATTACAGTGGGATTTGAATTTACGTATGAGAATCTGCTTCTGCCCTGCCAGAGAATCACCTCCATTCTGTCTATCACTTTGCACTTCAAGGCAGGGGAGATCTTCTCATGGTGTGTTGTGTTGGCTGCTTGTTCCAGGATCTGCTGGTCTCCCTGGCCACCCAGCCACGCTGTAACTCACTGCTCATCCATGGCATAGCTTGCTGCCCTGAAGCTTGCTTCATACCACCTTTTTCACTGGATTTGTTATCTGCCTTTTCCAGCAGCAGGGAGAAAGAGTAATATTGGGCTGTGGTGATCATACAGTGGGATCCAGCTATACAGTAGCCCATAGCCAAGTTATGACTCACCTTTATGTTAACTGAAATAACTTCTAAACTCATTCTTGTATTGGTTATCATGCGTCTGTTATGCAGTTGAATGTGTTAATTTTTGTTCATACAATAAATGTATGCAGGCTTCAGTCATTGGCAACATCAAAGGCTTAGTTGATTTGTACATTTAAAGGTGTTTGAAGTTCCTATATTTGGATGCTTTCTGATCTGAATATCATCTTCTGTGTCATACTGGAGGTACCTTTTGTTGAGCTTCAGGAGTTCTTTTTGTTATAGAAACCTTGTTTTTTGCCTGTCATGCACCATTTCATTTGCAGAGTTAAAAGAATTAGGCTTTAAACTTCTCAGGCCCATGCAGGATTTCTTTAGCCCAAATACTAAGCCTAATGTGAAGATTTAAAAGGAAGGAGAATGTTTCCTCTCCTAAGGGTTTGACATTCAAGAGTTCACTTTCTTGTCTCAGTCTGTGTCCTGGCACTGTAAGGCTGAGTGAGATCCCTCAACACTGTCGTTAACATAATTCACTTCAATAACTTCAGTCAAATCTTGGAAGAATGTTCCTCAAAAGAAAGAATGGAAATCTCCTGGGAAGCCCCAGGTGGAAGCCCATGGTGCCTTGACTGCCCGGGACACCTAGATTGGAGTACGCTTGTCCTGATTTCCAGAGTGATCTTGATGGTAACTCATAAATACACGTTCTAATCCTCTGGCATTGTTTTTCAGGTATAAAGATGATGTTGACAGTCCTACTGAGGAGAATGGGAAGCAGAAAGTCCTCTACAGCCTGGAGTTCACATTTGACGCGGATGCCCGTGTTGCCATCACAATCTACTGCCAGGCTACGGAAGAGTTTGTTGGTGGCATGGCAGTGTAAGTCCTGGGCTTGTGGGCACGTGGAGGGGCACAGGAGCTCTCGGATGATGAGCCTGGCAAACATCTCATTAATCACCCCCAAGGGCAGTGCTGCCACAGGTGGTGGAGAGGGAAATCTCTTCTTTTTCTGTTTTGTTTTATATATTCTGATAGCTTTGAATATTACTTTCACTTCCCTCCCCCATGTAGCCAATATCCTCTCTTGTTCCCTTTTTGGTTTGTTTTTTGGGTGTGGGGAAACCATTCTCTGTGCAACAAAGGAGAGGAACTCGCAGCTGTATGCTTTGTCAGCAAGATGTTCTATAAAATTAAAAAAACCAACCACCTTTCCCTTCAAATGCTACCTGTTTTTTTCCAGATCACCTAACTCACCGGATTTCTGTGTTCCCTGTGACAGGAGCATCTGGGCCACCAAACCAAAGTTCAGTCTGACATTTACATAGCAAGTCTGTGAAAATGAGGCCCACCCAAAGCCCCTTTTGGGATAAATGACCACCTCAATACAGGCTGTTGTGAGTTGGCTATCAGGAGGATTTACTGACTGTCTGTATGTTTCCTGCTAGGTGCAGCTAGCCTTTGGCTAGCTGTAGAAAGAATGGTCAAAACATCATCCGTGGAGTCTTTCTCATATCCTGGTAGTGCATCCCTACAGATTTCAAAACCATTTTATCTAAATCGACATGTTTAAACCATTCCAATCAATACTGTATCCCGTAAGACTATGAAAAATTTCCTCTCTATTTTAAGAGTGAAGGTGGCTGAAATGTGCTTCCCCTGGTGTGAATTGGATACATGTGAGTTGCTGGCACATTATGGCAGGCTTCCGATAGCCGTGGGACAAAGAATTCTTTTTGTTCTATGGGTAAAGGAAGATTCAGGCTGCAGAAGCTCTTGGCTTCCTCTTGTTAGAGGCTTTTGGCTGATCAGCGGCTCTGTGCACGTAGTGCTGACGGCTTCTGCATTGGTGCTCTGGATTTGGGGGTAAAATCCAATTGTATTGAAGGGACCTGCAGAGGTTTCAGCAGGGAGAAATATGTATGACAAACCATAAAATGGCTTATGTGTTTTATGCAAAGTATAAACATCCCACTAATGATCAATGAATAGTGTATTTTTAGAAATGAGACAAGCTCAATGCTCCCATCCAGATGTGCATTCCTCCAAACTGGAGGATATCCCAATCCAGAATAGGCCCCTTGTCTTCTTCTGTTGAAGCCTATGGCTGCCTTTATTTTAGGGACGTAATAAATTAGCTCCTTTTAAGTGCTTGAAAAGTATCTCTTGACAAACCCTGAAAACGCTTTCTATTTAGATCCAGTTTTTCTTGAGCAGAGCTGAATACAGAAGGATGCCTTAGAAATCCTGATAAAGTTTCCATGTTCTGTCTCTTAGGTCCTTAGGTTTCCTGTGAATTTAGTGCTAGTGAAGGTGCTGGAATGGCAGCCTTGGAGATTGAAGTCCTCTTTTCCTAATACAGGTACAACGTGGAGAGGTGGCCAGTGTCCCTTATGCTGCCCCGCAGTGTTCCTTGTTTTTTGACCTAAGAAGGAAACCGTTTATGGGCTAATGAGGAGAACCAAGGGCCTCTAATGGCCAGGGTGGATGTATTTACATTGCCAGACTTCAGCCATGGCTTATATCAGCAAGTTTTGTTTTAAATCTTGATTTTAATCTTGTTTTGCATATTCACTTGTTGGTTTACCTCGAAGGAGAACTTGTTTGTCACTGGTCAGTAGCAATGAAACATCTGCATTTACAGCTCAGTGTAAGCTTCATATCAGACTTCATGCTACATTTTACAAATAGCTTAAGTCTGTAAAGAACATGCATATAGTTTAAAATGTATTTTTTCAGACTCCCAGTTTTGTATTTTGTTATGTCAAAATGGCAAAAAAATAAGTTATTCTAAAAAAAGATACTTTTTTTTTTTTTTTAACCTGTGTCTTGAACCAAGCTGTGTTGGGATGGAAGTGCAACTGAATCACCCCAGACCAGTGGTGTAGCATTCTTCTTGGTTAAACTACTCTGTGTTGGACTCTAAAGAGACTGTCTTGTCAAGTTGTGCCTTGAATAATAATTGCTTAATGGCAGTATTATAGTTACTGAATATAACTAACTGTTTCTGGACAGAGTGTGTTTTCAGTCTTCTGTAACTGGTAGCTCTCCTCTCAGAACTCTGCCGGTTGATTGGAGGAGGAAAACACAGTTTCTGGTTCACTTAAGAACATGTTTTACTGAAATTTAGTGCCATGCACTAAGCCAGTGACTGTCACCAGTGCTGTTGTCTGTTCTTTAAAGCTTATGCAGCAAACATGAACTACCTAATTACTTTTTAAATTTAATTCGAACAATTCCTAGGTAGAGTTTCTGGAAGTTAACACAGCTGAATTTTTTTAATCCACCCTGTCCATGGTTCACTGGGAGACAGATCTCTGTTCAGATGGTGGAGGAGAAGCCTTTGTTCATGAACCCTAACTACTTCTGCGTGAAACCAGGATCGGTAGTCAGCAGTCATTACGTGGCTAACGAAATGTAGCTGATGATACTGTGCTGCCCTGCTAGTGTGGCAGCAGTCACCAGGGCACTAAACCTTTATGTCAAAAGTCAAAGCACTCAGATTCAGCTCTTGCTTCCACTGCTGGCCTTTTATTTAATAAATCATACTTTAATTTCCCTGTAGTATAGGAGTGATGAACTGTCCGTCTCTACTCTGGAGTTCTTGGACAATAAATGTTGTAAGTGTGGGGTGGTGCACCAGAAGCCAGGGACCCTTTTGGAAGGCACGATCCTGATTTCATGCAGATGTGTAGGTAATAAGGGCTGGGGGAAGTGAGATACAAATATAGACTTTATAAGCTGCTTTAATTCAACCCAGGCTATTTTTCCATGTGGAAGTGGCTCATGAAGCACGTCTTGGGGCTAGTGCAGCTGTGTGAAGTAGGCATCTCTGCTTCTCTGGATTTGCTGGCTGCTAGTAAAAACCTTTGAAGCTCTGATTTCAGCTTTGCAAAGCAATTCTGAAAAGGCAGTGCTATAATTACTTTGATTTATTCTTTTCAAATTCTAGTGGGAAAAAAAAAAAAAAAATCCGGGCTGCATTCTTAGAGCGCTAAGTGGAGCGAGTGCATTTTTAGTGCACTAATAGGAATGCAGCTTCCCCCTGCCTGGGCTGGTAGTTTTTCCTTTTTCTCAATTTCTTTTGGTGCTAACAGCTACATTCAAGGAACAAGCATGTGCAAAAGCTGCACTGTGTATAAATTCAAAACTTTTTCTATTGCTGTGTCCAGCACTTGATTTGGAAGAAGATGCTCTTTAAAACAAATTTTTTTTTTTTTCCACTCTCCTACATTGATGCTAAATCCTAAAATGGGAGAAGCTTTCTGGACCCTTGTCAAAAGCAGAAACTTTCTCCTAGTCCCCAGCCTGCAGCATGGCTCCTTAGAAGCGCTAAACAAGTTATTCTTGCTTCTCTGCTGAAACAACCACTGATCCTGATAGTATCAGCACTCCTGCTTATGTGAAACTCGTGCTAGGAATGTTGTTATGTTCATACAATTTGGGGTGAGTGGAGGGAGGGGAGGGAAGGTGGCTCTCCCTGAGCACAGGCACTGCTTATTGTAGAGCCTCTGCTCGTCTGAGAGCCACAATGCTCTGCGTGCTGTGGCCCTGCCTTCAGGATTAGCTGGTCTCCATCACCAAAGGGAAGCCTTTCTCTCTGCAAGCCAGGAAGTTTCCTCCTGGAGTTGTTTGGGCTCCATTTAAAAGCTGGTGGCTTTATCAGTATGTGCTGCCTGTCCTAACCTGTCTCAAAGGAGCGTTCTGCAGACTTTCCCAGGTAATGGTGCTGGGAGATAAGCTCAGCTATACTGTTTCCCAGCCAAGATCTTGGGAACACGTAACTCCCAACTGCTGCCTGCCTCTTGTCCTGAACTGTTGAACTCTGAGTTTCACGGGGAGCTGTATCGTCACCACTGTGGGACCGCAGATGACCAGTGAAGTCTGGAGAAGGTGAATGTGTGGCTGTTGGTGATTGTAGAGGTGTCTTCACCTCTGCAGCCCCACGCTCAGGGGAAGGTACCCAGCACTTTCTGGTGCTACTGCTGGTATCTGTAGAAGCCTCTTGGATTAAATGGGGATTAGCTTAAATCTAGAGGGGACTGCTGCTGTCACCTTGAGTTGAATCAGCACCCCTAGATGTGTTTAAAAGTTGTGTAGATGTGGTGCTTAGAGACATGGTTTAGTGGCAGACCTGGTAGAGTAGGGTCAATGGTTGGACTAGATGATCTTAAAGGTCTTTTTCAACTTAAACAATTCTATGATGCTGTGATCTTTTGCTCAGTTACTTTGTGGTGAGTCTAAAGACTCTTTAGAGTAAAACACATTAGTTCTCAGAGGACCGGCTGATGCATTACTCCAAGGGTAACAGAGACCTATGTCCAGAGTCTCTTTAATGGCATAGAATTAGCAGTGACCTGCCTCTGAACAGCTCAAGACCCCCAATACCCTCAGTTTTATTTATTTTTCTGGTTGCGTGCCTTTTCTTTGGTTTTGGAAATTGGCAAACTGTTCTGCTGTGCTTCTGTTTCCTGTGGCAGCCCCTGGCAGTGAGCTTTAGCACAGCATCTTCCCTGAGGATCCGCTCTCATCTTTGGTTAGCACCAGGTGTGCTCTTGGGGAGTTGGTCTGTGACCTGGCTGGCTTGGAGAGAGTGATATTTCTCAGTTTGTCCTTTCCTTTGGCTTCAGTTTCCCAGCAGCTGAGTAGAACACAGGGAAGACCCTGCTTGGGGAAACCATCGTAACAGCTTGACTGCTCACCTGTGAGGACAAGCCTTGTATTGCTCAGTGTTGCTGAGGCACAGCAGTACTTGTCAGCTTCAACATGTCCTACAAACAAAAAGAAGTTTGCTGTCAGAATCTGCAATGCCAACTGGGTTTTAAGACTAGCCAGCCAGAGAGGCAGCTCTGTGCCTCCAGTGGGAGTGACTGGCACATGCAGCAAGGAAGGATTCAGCCATCTCAGCTAAAAGACAAAGAGTGACCAGGATGGGCCCTATCTAAATGGCATGAGAATCTCTGCCTTAGCATGTGGGAGGCACAAGCATGCATGTATGCGAGCTGTACGTCGACTACTTGCTAGTGATTGCCCATAAGCATGTGATTTCCCCCAGATAAATGACAGGCTGCTCTGCATTGTGTTTCCACTGCAGGGCTGGCAGTACTTATCAGCAGTTCCTAGAGAGTAGTTGAAGGACTCCCAGTTCATAGCCTGCCTTCTCCTGCAGTAATTGGTTCGTGTGTTCATACCCTTAGATGTCTTTGGTTTAGGAGACAGGTATGTGGTTTGGAGCAGGTTGCAGAGATGTTCATGGTCTTTTTTTGTGTGTGCTCTACAAATGCATCCTTTCCTTTTCTGGCAAAAGCCTTAATGTATATACCACGAACCTGTTCCTGGGAGGGCCCCTGGGACTTTTCCAGCTGTAGGTATCCTGCTGACTAGCAGGAAGGATTGTGTAGTTAAAACATGACAGCAGCAGTTGTTTCCTCAGGGGAAGAAGTCAAACCAGCCCTGTAGCTGGAAGCACTTAAAACAGCCAGCTCTAAAGACATCAGCAATCCAGGCAGACCAGGAGCTGATGATATATATGACATGAGAGGTATGAGTTTTGCAGCCCATTCTAATGAAAAAGATCTTCCTCTTTGGACAGAAAAGGTTCTCTTCCGTATCCTAATAACGTTGCCAAGCTCTGTTTTCTCTTTATAAAGAGAAAACAATGAAAATAGGTCAGTCTAGATCTGCAATCCTTGCCCTTTTTCAGGGCTGTGCTGTTTGTGTTGCTGATGCACAAATGGGTGTACTGGATATTTATTTTTTTAAAAATCTCATTTCCTTATTTGTTTTGCAATGCCTGCTACGCTCATCACAAACATCCTACCGCAGTCTTTTAAGCTGACGGTGGAAGTGATGCTGCAGTGATTATATTTTCTGTCTGCATGTACAAGTTTGAATAGTTGGTTCACAAAATGAAATCCAACTGAAACAGGTAGCTCAGCGCGTGGCTGTTTTCACTAAAGCTTGCGTAGGAGGGACAGAGGCACTCATATTCCTTTGGTTATTTAATAGCCTCTGTCTATTCAGGGCCTTTGAAAGGTGCTCTTGCTGCTTTTGGCTGTGGACTGTGGTGATTAATATGAATTCTTTGTGCAGAGAGATTTTTTCTGTGTGAAGAAATCAGAGGCAAGTGCTGTTTTTTTCCTAGGCACAAGCCTTTACAGCCAAAGCCTGCTTTGATCCAGGCAGACACCAGTCCCCAAGGGAATGCTGTAGTGTGCAGAGTTCACAGGCTGGAGAGCTAAATTCTATAGATTTCACCGAGCAGACAAACCCTCTGTCTTTAATAAGAGTTCTGGCCTTCATGCCTCTCTGTGTGGCTGTTGTGTAAGTTGCCAGCTTTGAAGCCTGGTTGGAGTTGTGAGCGTGGTGCTCTCACCAGTAAGTTCAGCAGCTGAAGACAGACCTCTGCAGGTGCTGGAGCAGGATATGGATGCCAGGGTTTCAGCTGCCTGTTAAGGTGTTTCTTTCCTCCTTGCCAGGAGTGGAAACTCAGTCCTGCAAGGAAGCAGGAGGGGAGGAGAAGGCTGGCAGGGATTGCAGTGCACCAACTTAGCACCCAGTTAACCTCCAAACTGTATGGGAGCCTCTCTGGGCTGGATCTTGCCTAACTCTGACTGAGACCCAGGGCTATGGACCGCCTTCTGTTTTCCTAGTGTTTCTTTTATGAGTAAAAATCACTTTGAGTTGAGACCGTTGTTCACCTTCCCTCCTCCCTGAAAGGTGACCTGTAAGATCCTGGCCCAAAATGAAAGGGGAGTGTGTGGGTGGGAGAGAGAGGGGAGCCAGCGTGCTTGCTCCAGATCACCTCCTGGCCCCTTTGAACACCAGCAGAACATGACTAGCTCCCTCATTACCTGTAAGAGGACGTGGAGCTCGCCAGGCAGTCACAGCCTGCAGCAGTGGAAGAATTGGTTCCTGAGTACCCTCTAAAGCTCTCGTGTAACTCTGCCTTGTCCTCAGTTCACTGCAAATTGCCATGCAATGTGCATAGCTGTTACTAAGGAAAGAGGACTCTTATTTTGTCCACAGTCTCTTCAAAGCGCAGGCTGTCTCTCTGCTGTTACTAGTCAAAAACGGTATCTTGGGGCAACATTGCTACGTGCATCCTGCTTTTTTCTGAGGAATGGGGTCTGGACAGTGCTCTGCATAACTCTGAGGCAAGCTGGCTAGGATCCTTGCTTGATGCTTCTTGGTCGGGGTCCCAATGTTATTGTGGTAACAGGAACCGTCTTTTGACTGTCCGAGGCAGCCCCAGTGCCAGGCGGAGCTGAGTGCGAGGAACACAGCAGTGGAGAAGCCTGCAGGAGTTGGGACTGGAGCCCTGCTGAGAACTTCCCCAGGCGCTGATCAGGGATGAGTGAGAGGAGGAAACCCCCCCCACAAATTCACGTTGTATCTCCAGTGAGCATGTAGCAACAGAAGTTTAACTCTGCTTAGCCAGAGGTTCCCAAAAGGCTCCCGCTGGTGGCTTGGGAGCTACTTAAGGTCTACAGGTGCCTGGTAGCAAGTCTGGACTGTATACAGGCAGAAGCCTGCATGAGCCATCGGCTGAGTTTCTCTGTGCAGGCACCAAGTGCTTTGCAGCTGATGGTGGAGGAGTGAGACTGGGGAATAATTTTGGTTTGTTTCCTGTTCTCTAAAAATTCACTCTGATGTAGTCACAGGTTTCTCATCTGGTGGTTCTCTGATACACAGCTGGTTTCGGGGGGGTGGAAGGGTTTGACATGGGGGAGGAAGGGAGTCAGTGCAGAGTGTAAGCTTTGCTTTGTGGGTATAAAGGTGTGTCAAAGAGCTTACAGGAAGAGATCGGCTGCATGAATCCTGAGGACAGAGCTGGGGGCTGCTGCTGCAGCCAGCAGCCTAGTACCTCATGTTGCTGGTGATTTTTATGCTGTCAGGGGTACCTGAGCAAACAAACAGGTTTAAAAAAAATGTGACAGGGATTTTCTGTTTGGTCTTGACCTAATAGGACAGACCCCACTTCTCCATTGTCCTGAGCTGCCAGTGGGTGGTTTTGTTAGACCTCCCATCTGGATGGAGACCTGGCCTGGTGCAGTCTGAGAAATAGCAGCCCAAACATTCAGATTTCAGCCTTTATGCAGGGAGAGGCAGCACATTGCTTCTCTGCTGTTATTCTTAATACATGCTCTCTTTCCGTGTAACACATCTTCACAGCTCTACAGAGCTTCTCCACAATTGTTTGCTGTAAGATCACAGCAGCATAGGCAGGGATAGAAGACTTAGGAATACAGCAGATGCCAACCAAAAGGGCTGGGGATGGGTAGACACCACTTAGACACTAATATGCAGGATACTTGCTTTGTAACAGCTTGCCAAATTGTCCTCCCATGCAGCACAAGGAGTGTGTACTTGTGTGGTGGATCCTATGCATCACCTTAAAAAAGGGATCGATCTCTTTGACAATCTGGGGTCACCAGCACTTTCAGGGAATTTGTCAGGCTTGGCCCACTGGTGCTTGGCAGCCTCAGCACTGCTGCTGACTGGAGGTCTCCAGCATTGTCTGGGTGTTCAGATCCAAGTCTGACATGCTTTTTGGCATTGGGGGCTAGGCAGTCACACAGTCCAAGGCATAAAGCTCACTTGGTTCACTTGAGGAAGCCTCCTTGATATTTTTGTCATACTCTTCAGCTCAGAGAAATCTATGTACCTGGTTTATTTCTTTTCTCAGGGGAGCTGAGAGCAGCAAGTCTATGTGAGTATTGTTCTACCCTGTCCTCCTTGGAACAGCATTACTTGTTTTCCTGTTGTAGACTGGTTTGGGCTTCTGGTGCTGTAAGTGCTGTAAGTGCAGGTCCTCCGGCCTTCCTGGCACTCACCATCAGCATGTTTACACCCCTTTCCCAGCGCTGCTGTGGTGCATGTCATCCAGGCAGCCTCCTCTGCACTTTATTTCTAATAAGTTCCTGACTTGCTGTCACCTCAGATAAGTCACTCTTCCATCCCCTGTTTTCCCAGCTGTAGAGGGAGAATTGTGCCTCTCTGCAGCGCTGGAAAGCTTTGAGAGCGCCACAAAAGGAGCTAGATACAGGCTTGCTCTATTCATTGTGCTTGACAACTCAGTAAATAAAGCTTCACTCAGTTGCTTGCTCTGTAACTCACACGTAAAAGACCTGTCATTCTGATCTCTCCCACACCATGCTTTAAATGCAAAGGGTGGAGTGAGACCTTCTAGTAAAGCAGCACAATTTCAGTGCAGTACAGAATGGTCTTTGAGGGTAAGGTATTGTCCTAAATACCATAATGCACCTGCCTTGGCAGGAAGAGCAGAGTGCACATGGTGGACCTGGCCTTTGTCACGGCCTTCCAGAATTTAACGTGGATCTTGTGACACTTGATAAGCCTTCTGGATCCTCAGGAGGTGCAGGAACTACACTAGCTTTCCAGAGAAAGGCAGCAGTTCATGCCAGTGGAGAGCCTGTTTTTTCCTCCTTGGGTTTAAGAGAAATTAATAAATATTCATCATCTTTGGTATCCAGGTTCTTATACCTTCAGGGGCAAAATGCATCCTAATCATCGTGCTTTAAGGCTCTGTGTTACGGTGCTGGCTGGCCTGAGCCCTGGAGGGCAGCCCACTGTCTCTGTGGGCTCTTGAGCATAAAGTTTCCACAACATTGCTTAAAGCTGAGTTTTAAGTTTCAGGCCTGTCCTCTCTAATCACCATCCTCCAGCCCAGTCTTCACATCTCTGGTGTGATGCTCAGTTCTGCAGTTCTTGGTTGACTCTGCACCTTGGGCTTTTCCCATGGTTTTTGCTTCACCCTCTGGAAGTGAGCTGCCCAGCACTCTGTGCTTCATGCTTACAAAAACCAGAAGGCATTACCTCAGATGTATAAAAGCTTTGTATTGACATCCCCTTCTCGTGTGCTCTGTTCCTCCACAAAGCATAGTTAGGCCAAAGGAACTTGGAGCTTTCCAACCTTTGCTTACGTACCTGGTGATTTGTAGGTTGTGTCTGTGTTTCAGAACAGCTGAATGTTCTCAAAAGCACACAATCCTATTTTTCAAGCAAGGATTCTCTTTTCTTTGCCTCTGTGCACGTTCTGTTAACTGCTCAGCTTGACAGGTCTCTGTACTGAATCGGCCACATCAAATGCCTTGATCTCCTCTGGTGTTGCCTCCTTCGCAGGGCTGGCAGTAGTACTGCCCGTGTTATTCTTTGAGAAATAGAATCAGCAAAATCTGAGGAGCTGGTTGTCAGGGCATACTGTGTGATATCCTAAGCTGAATTAAGGAAAAACTCAGCCTTGAGTTCCTGGTGCTAATGTGACATCTGTCCCTGGAGCCCATCCCCGGGCCGTCTGGTCAATCAAGAACAGTGGCAATCAGGTTTGAACAGTCAACAAGGCTTTGAGCTTGTAGCTGTTCAGTGTGCAGTGGCTGAAGGCCAGTGCTCTTGTAGTCTCACCGTGTGAAGCTCTGCTTAGGAAGTGATGGTTAGTGTGTGGAAGAGAGAACATCCCATTACTGTGACCAGCTGTTAAAGTCTTTCTTGTAGAGCTGGAGCTAGACCTGTCTCGTCACTGTGCTGGGGGACGTTGTTGTTTCTGCAGCATAAGCCTCTTGAGCAAGGGATCTCTCACTTTCTCTCCAGTTTGTCAACATGCCCTGAATGCATGGCTGGTAGCTTGACAACAAAGACTTTGGTGGTAGAACCAGCCTCAGATGTTCCCACCTTGCTTTGCAGTTTGCTGCCTTGTCTCCTGTGCCAGAATTGGCATAGCGAGAGGCTGTGCACATCCAACTCGGAAATCACCCTCCAGAAAGGTGTGAAAACTTCTTGATCCTGTTTTGCCCCTGAAGCCCACTGTGAATCACACCATCCATAGTGTTGGTCAGTGGGCAGTGAAACATCTCTCTTGGGACAGACAGCACTGGGTGGGCTCTGGGTGCAGAAGGTGGTGGGTGGTAGCTATGGTCCCATTCCAGAGATGTTCATCCCAGCCTGGCAGTGCTGGTGTTTCAGTGCCGGGCCTCAAGTCAGTGGAAGAATTGTGACTCTTCTCTAGGAGGCTGGCATGGAGGACTGCTTGGTGTCTTTCTGGTGGTGTTGGTAGCCCTTCAACACCTCTGGGGAAGCACATGAGGAATAGTGAATTGGAATAGCTCTTGCTTACCAGGATGATGGTGAGCCAAGAAGCATTTCTCAGTGCAGAGCTGTCCTGCGGAGGCACTGGAGAGCTTTCAGCACTGCTGTTGGGTTGTGTGTTGCCTCTCCTAGATCATTGGTCATTCTTCGTGGATTTCCTGCAGAAAATAAGACTGTGTGCTGGGCCAGCGTTGCCTAGGCCCTGGATTTAGTGAGCTAGCCTTTGCCAGGCTGCCGCACCCCACTGTACTCCTCTGACACCCAGTGTTTCCAGGCAGGTCAGTATGGATCCAATCAGACCTTGCCTGTCTGCGCTGCTTTCCCTTCCCTGTGCTCACCTTCTTGCTTTGACCTTTCCCTTCCCTTTTTGTATCCCAACTGAATGGCTGCCAGCCCCTGCCAGCTCTACCTCTTAGAGCTGCCAGTTGTCATTCCTGAAAGGCGGACAGGCGTGAATGAATGAGAGTCTAGCAGAGAGCAATCATTTGTTACAGCAAGTTTTCTTTTTCCCTCCTTTCTTCAGATACAGCACAAAGAATCCCTCTCTGCAGTCAGAGACGGTTCATTACAAGAGAGGGGTAAGCCAGCAATTCTCCCTGCCTTCCTTCAAGATTGATTTCTCAGACTGGAAGGATGATGAGGTAAGTCTCTTCTTGGCGTCCCCTTCTGTCTGCAACCCTGTTGTCCCAGAAGCACTGGACTCCATTTAGTGGCATGAAGTTATGGCTGGAAGACACCCTCTCCCAGTTGCCATGGCATGTTTTGTGCATATGAGGTGAATGGGGCCCTGGGAGGAGCAGGTACGAACACTGTATGGGAACTTCGCAAGTAGATCAGGCAAACAGGGAAGAAACCCAAAGAAGTGACTTTTGATAGCGCTGATCTGCTGGCATCCCAACATCTGGTGTAGTAGAGAGACTGCAGAGATTGACACTGGAGCTTTTCCTGGAGGGAGGAACCTGTCACTCCTCAGCCTGCCTCTCCCTGCCAGCCAAAGAGCTTGTGGGAACAAATGTCTGTCTTGATCTCTCTGTTTTGGTGGGGTTTTTTGGTTTTTTGGCTGGTCCTCTAGAACAGTGGTCTCCGAAGTGGGGTGCATGCAAGACAATTCATTGAGGTGCAGGAAGAACTTCAGTAGTACTTGTATATATCTTACAAATAATATATGTATATTGGGAGTATGTGCTCAAAATTTTTTACTGAGGGGATGAATAGTCAAAATAGTTTGGAGACCACTGCTCTAGAAGAGTCCTGTTCTTCTATTTAAGGGCTACATCCTGCATTTTTAACTGCAACAGTACAGTGTTGTGGGGGGATACTCTCCCTTCTGGGCAGATTCACACTGGTGCATTAATGCTGAATAAGGGAATGCCTTCCTCCTTTTAGTTTAACACAACTGCAAACAGATGAGGGCTTGGTTTTAATTAAGCTCTGTGGCTTTTTACTATGCAGCAAGATCTATGGAGTCCTATTAATTTTGGTATCTTTGCAAAATTCCAACCCAGGCAGTAACTCTCTGCTTCTTGAGCCTCTGAACTTTGGCCCAAGGGCTTCCCCTGCACATGACGCAGGGCAGGGAGGCCTTGGTCTTTCCCCTGCTCTGTGCAGAATTGCCCTAAGAGATTTCTGATGCAGAGGAGTTGGTCTGTAGCTACTGCTAATATATTTGTTCATGTGGACCTCTCTCCCAGGTCAACACTGATAAAGTGTTCATTTCCTGAACTAAGCCGGTATAAGAGTATAGTGTATGTGAACCCTGGTAGATAATTCTACCTATTTAAAAAAAGGAAAGAAAAAAGATAACTCTACCTTTTTTAAAAAAAAAAGAGAAAAGGAATAAGGAAAAAAAAAAAAGAAAGGAAAAAGTAATCTTTCATGTATTTTGAAAAGATTGAATAGCTATTGTCTTGAAGTTACAGTTATAACTAGAATCAGTCCCGTGCCTTTACAAATGCCATAGCGGTTACCAAGAGCCTGCAGAGCCCGGTGTCCTGATGTCTTGGCTTCTCTGCCAATATGATTTCACAAGTTCAGCCTACAAAAGCCTGGAAGAGCTGCTTTTCAATCCCTTCTGTCGTCTGAGAGAGCTGGAAAGTAGGAGATCAGATCCCTTTCTTCTTAAAGAATTTAGAAGGTTAATTTTCACTTTTGTTCCTGCCAGCAAGGTTTTAACTCAAGTACTAAAGTCATGTCCCTTTAACAGCCTAAAGGGAGAGATGCCACAGAAAAGTAAGCTTCTAGCTCCCTTTGCTTGAGTCTACTGCATCCTCTGTCTCCTCTTTTTTCATTGGTGTTACTGGGAGCTCTGGTTGTTGAGAAAATGTGGAACAAGAACTGTGATTCAGAAGAGTTTCTTCTCCCATTTCCGCTCTGTGTACATACCAGTCCTTGTCCTCTCAAGTCCAGTAAAATACATATGGCTAAATCTGCGTAACTGATCACTGAAATGCAGCGCTTTTATCTGAGGCAGCTGACAGAGTGTTATCACTCAGCTGTGTACAATTGCATGCTTCACATTGCTTTCCAGCTTTGTTATTGGTGTTGTCCAAAAAACCCAGAGTTACTTCATATTTTTGCTCAGTGTAATACTTGCATATGATGTAGTCCTTGGCTGGCCAACAGAAAGGAAAATAATGTTATGTTGGGTTGTTATGTGGAAAGCTTTATAAAAGTTTACTTTGTCTTCATAATATACTGGTTTCCTTGCAACTTATAGTGTGTGGCTTGTATTGAGACAGTTGTTTTCAGGTCCCTAAAACTGAATGTGAAATGGACCCTTAAAGAGGCCTTTTGTTTCAGAATGCAAGAATTTATATCGCAAAGCAACCACAATTCTATGATGTGACTTTCCCTTCAAATGGACAAACAGTAACTGTTGTCGTACAGTAATAAATCAGAGCAGGAAGCAAAGCAAAGCAAAACCATAAGTTTCTTTCAGCGATTTTAATCAATTGTCCTCGATGAAATTTCTCTCTGTGGCATGCCATAATGGTTCAAAAATGCAAGCTGGAGAATAGTGGCTCAATGAGTCTTTTCTGTAACAAATACTGAGAGGTTAAATGAGATTTTTGTGTTCACTGTTACTCTGCTGTTTTGGAGAGAGAATAAATTCTGGTAGTTTAAAGGAGGAATAAAATGTAAAACCATCACACAGAGGGTGAAAATCAATATCCCTCAGGTTTGAAGACTAGCTAGGTCAAATCATAAGGTCTTCCAGCATATGCTTTCTGTTTGGAATCAGGTATGCACGTTTGAATGGGGGGGGGCTGTGCAAAGCTTTTTTTACACAGCTAAGAGTTGCTTCTAGCAGGCACTGCAGAAGCTGAGTGGCCCCAAAGGCATGCAACCTGTGCAAGGAGCATGCAGCTGTGGACAGAAGAGCAGCAGACTTGCAATTCCCTCTTCCCACCGCACCTCGCATAGAAGGTTGGTGAGCTGTTGCAGTCTGAAGCACTGCCTGCAGCTCTTGGTAGAGGCGTAACTGTGTGGCTAATGGGCTACGGCACACTTGGCTGGTGGCTGCCAGGGTATGTCATCCCCCAGTGTACAGTTATCGTTCATTTCAGGATGAACATTTAGGTTGTAATTCATTTGACAAAGAAACCGTTTTCAACTATGTTAAGGCTTACGGTGAGGGTCACCTTCCCTCCAGTCTAGGTGTTTTGGGTTACCATTTGTGCCAATGCCAATGGCTATCTTGATAGTTTATCTTTTGAGGGACTGGCTGAAGGAAATCATGCTGCAAATGATGTTGAGACTGTGGGAAAGTGAGGGAAGCCCTGAAGCACTGCCTGAACAGTACTGCCGTGCTTCTAATTGGGTCTCAGTTTTCATTGGAAAACAGAAAACTGGCTACCTGGAGCACCATGGTGAAATGACATCTTTTTCTCTCTTGGCAATGGATGAGACAAAAATACGCAAGTCAGTAATTAACAAAAAACACCAGAAATCCAGTCTCTGAGCCGCTTCCATTCCTAGCATAGGACGGTGTTTGTAAGGTTCCATTTTTCTTGCATTTGTAAGATGAATAGAGCTTTTGAAGTGCTTTAATGAACTGCAGGGCAAAGGAAGAAATTGAGTCTGTTTGCCTTGCACTCAAGTGAGATCTTAAATTTTCACTCTTGCCGACGAGAAGGTCAAGGACCTGAATTTCATAGCATGCCAAGAGATGGAAATCAGTCTGGTGTTTTCCTCAGTGTTGCGTGAGCGGGAAGTTTTACAGATTTTTCTCTTTGTCTTCAAGAACTTCATACGAGAGTCAGGGTTTCTTTTGTGGTGTAGGGAGCATAATGTGTACTGCTGTGCTGTAACCAGTGTATCCTACCATATGCAAGCCAAACTATGGCACTAAATATATTTTGAGAAACTTGTCCTACTACAATCACTTGGGAGACTTTTAGGATATATGAATTAGTGAGGATTAAATACCATCTAAAATTCAAATGGAGATCCTTTGCTTTGTTAGCTATGGCTGGTGTTTAGTGCCATGTCAATGTGTATATGTTGTAGTTATTCTGGTTGACTGCCTTTGAAAGTTGGTGCCTGAATTTTAAATCCTCCTTCTCTGTCGTGTCCTTTTGAGACCAGGGACTGGGAGCCCATCAGAAGGGGCCTTCATTCCTCTGATGTTCACGCTATTTCGAGTGTTGTCTTCAGGCAAGCCTGGTGTGAATTGTCTATCTCATCTCATTTCTTTCCCTCAGCTGAACTTTGACTTGGATCGTGGCGTGTTCCCTGTGGTCATCCGAGCAGTGGTGGATGAAGGGGATGGTAAGCATGGTGGTGTGCTCCCTTGGTCTTCTTTTAGCTCTCTTTGAGGTTAGGTGACTCCTTCAGGGCAGGCCTCCTTCCGCAATGATGAAAATGTTTTACTTGTAGCAAAGGCACTATGGGTTCTTACACAAAAACATGCTTCTACAAATAGTCTCCATTTTTAACAGGAAAAATGGCCAGGTATTTAGTGTTGGAATAGTGTTTAGGAGAGCTCCTGGCTCTGCCACCAATGCCAGGCACAAACTGGAGCAAATTACTTCCTTTCTCTTTGAGTTGTGCATTTGCAGTTTGTAAGGCAAGGACAGAATTGGTCTTTTCCCCCCTCTTTGAGGGCTAAGTTGTCTTCATAGAAGCTGTAGCTACCTGTAGGGTGGGCCTTCCCCTAGGAATGGTCAGAGAAAAAGAAACGGCTTTAAAATGCTCACGCCACTGTTCAACTAAATACAACTTCATTCAGCAGTTTAAAATTCTCCTGCTTTTTCTGAAGGGTTACAATAAAACAGCATAACCTTTGGTGAGAAATAATGTTGTTGATTAGTTTTAAAGCACATGGCCATTTTGGAGAGGGAAATCCAGTAAATGTTTAGATTGTTACTTACCTTGCACAGAATTTTCCTTAGGGGGTGTGTGCTTTTGGGCTCCATGTGTTTGCACTCATTCTGAGCGTCAGCAATGAACAGGGCAGAAGGAAGTCATGTTTTCTCTAAAATTGGGGGCTCTTGTGGCCAGCAGGATCAACATTTCACTTCTGCATTTTGTAACGCTTTGTACAAAATTTAAGAATACTTAGAAAGGAAAAAAAATCCATTGTTGATTGCATTGTTTAGTGCAGTCACTTGCTCATTTTCTTATGTTGTAGATGTGAAAGTGCCCAGAAACTCATTACGTTATTTTACAGTCCTCCAAGCAGAGTGAAATAAAACTGGATGAACCAATCTAAAGTGTGACTAACAAAGCACAGTGCAACATAAAGGAAATTACTTCTAAAGTGCATCTATTTTTAGTGATTTCAGGCACTGTTAGTAAAATTGACATATATGTATCTTTCTTGACCATAAATATAAACCACCTTCCTCTGTTTATGGAGCTTTTGGCAAGGTATTTCTACTTTCTAATGCTGGGCGTGCCTAGAAGGACCAAAATAGAACAGGAGGCAGCATGGGAAGCATACATTTATACATATACAGTGCCTAGTCTTAGCCAATAGTGTACTGTCATCTATTTTAATAACCTGGAAAGGCAATTGCTTTTAAATCCTCTCCTGGAAAGAATATCAGCACAAAAATATGTGACACTTGTGTGAGATTTGAGGAAATTGTGTATTTTGGTTCTTTTTTAACTGATGGGACTGGAAGGAGCTGGCCTTGTGTGTTTGGAGCACCTGGAAATTTACATCTGGCCTGTAACTGCTTGTGTTAAATAAAGTTGATTGGCAAATTAAAATAGCAGTCAGCGAGATGTTGGTTTGGACTGAATTCTGCCAGGAGATGTTTGCATGCCTTGAAGAATGTGAGCTTGCAATGTTAGCCCTCTCCCATTCCTGCCAGCGGGATTGCTCTCAGGGAAAGGTACAGAAACCCTTCAGGGAGGGAAGGTGCCATGCAGAACAGGTTGCACAGCACCAGCCACACATGCTGCTTGAGGATATGAAGGGAAGCGATGCCTGTTATCTCTTACTTGGCTATTCAAACTGCAGGGAGGGACCTAAATTTCATTTATGGAGTGAGCTAGAACAGACTTGCTCTTGGCTGGCAGTAGGGCGAGCAGATGAATTCCCAGTTTTAGCCCTCTTTTCTGCATGCCATTATGTTCCTGATTGCACCCAAATTGCCATGAGCAGTATCAGTTACCCCACAAATCTGCAGACATGGACTCTCTTCTCCCACATAGTGCTGTTCCCAAATATGATCTTTGTGCCGTAGTCCAGTGAATGGTTCCTCTTCTTGTCTCTGCTGTTATGGGGGCCCAAAGGAAGCTGTTGAGCTCCTCTCCCTTTTAGACGACAGAGGAATTGCTTCCTTCAGCTGTTTCTTTCTGGCGCAGAGCTGATAGTAGTGTCTGCCAGCTCTTCTGCTTGTGCTGAGCACAGCCCGGGTACTCATTGGTCCAGGCAGGGCGAGGTGGTTACGTGCCTTCCCTTCCTTCGGCGACTCCTCCATGACCTCTGTCTCCCATTTCCACGTGATGAGTCTGAACATAATTAAGCAATAGGGTCCAACCAGTTGGAGCTGGGCAGAACCTTAGAGTCTTGAGCCAGAGAGACTGGGACTGTAGCTCAGCTTCCCTCTGTCCTGTATTTTTATTGCTGAGGGAGCCATGAATGCAGTACAGAAACCTCTGATGTCCCCTACTCAGTGCTATTCAATTAAGAGGGAAAGCCTCAAGTTTGGAAGAGGGAAGAAGTGATGTTTGTCATTGCGGAAAAAATTGGAGAACTGCACAGAGATGTTTTGCTGTCCAAAAATGGTATGAGAAATAAATGTTTTATAAGCATGTAGGATTAGAGTGAAACAGAGTAAAAAGTACCAGAGCTGGAAGGGCTGCCAATTGATATTAAACTAGATGGGTTTATTCATCTCTGTGATAAACTCGGGTAATTAAAACCAGGAATTTGAGGGGAGAGTGGAATCCCACTGGGCTCTTTGTTTTACTT
Organism: Burhinus oedicnemus; assembly: GCA_008921705.1. NCBI lineage: Eukaryota > Metazoa > Chordata > Aves > Charadriiformes > Burhinidae > Burhinus > Burhinus oedicnemus. The sequence goes on along the minus strand of VFFE01007232.1, from coordinate 3,805,135 downwards.
TCCCTTTCCAACCTCTGAAAACAAAGCCGGATAGTTTGGAGCACCCAAGCTAATGAAGACATGTCTGCGTAGGGCCCACCACAGAGCCCAGTGGGAGTGCGAGATGAACCAACCTGACGACAAGATAAGAAAAGTTTTAAATTGCAAGAGGAGGTAGAAATAGAACAGGTGGCTGTTTAGAAATTGTAAATGGACTAACATTCCGCTCATGGTAGTTTTATACTTGTGCTACTTTCAAGGTTTAACCAGGACTGCTCTTTCTCTTTGTGCAGTGGTCGTTGAGGTGACAGGTCATGCTCATGTTCTTCTGGCTGCATTTGAAAAGGTAAATGAGTTGTTTTTTCCCCTCTGTCCCTGTCCTTATATATGTGAATGTTTCCATGAGTCATTAGTTTGTATTTATATAAATAAATTTATATATGCTTAGCAGAATGGAGTCCTGGACCATGACTGGGGTTCCTGAGTGCTATTGTAGTGCAAATAATTGCTTGCAGCAGCTCCTGTGCAGCCAGTAATTATCATTTGTACCTGAGCTGGTCACTCAGCTAATTGTAGCTGGTGTTTCCTGTGTGTGGGGAGAGGGCGTGCCTCTGTGGCTGTGATGTTTGAGGGTGGAAGGTGTTGACCGTGGCTGCTACCGTGCAGTTTTCCAGGGCCTCGTGATCTCTTTGCAGAACTGGATCTGGTGTGTCCAGACCCTGGTGCACCATTATTTTGCCTTAGTTTACACGTAGGACCAAGCCCTTTTAAAGAATTAGGATACATCCTGCATAAAGACTTTGAGCTCCACTGTTTTTTGGTGGCATGTTTGATGTAGCTGACTGCTGCCTACATGGTAAGGCGAAGCCAAGCTGTATGCACAAGCCCTGATAACAAAATCTCTTCCTGTGATAACTGGACCCTGAAAACAGTTGCAAGATCCGTAACTGCACCATGTTGTGTCTGGTTGTGGTAATACTGCAGACACATATCCTGGGCAAACGATACTTGTTCTGACATGCTAAGATGAGGCAAGAGATGCTGGAGCAGAGCTGGGTAAGTAGAGGGGAGCAGCATCAATGTTGTGCTGTTAGAAATTCCCTACTTCCAGGCTGGCATGTGGCTGACTTCTGTTTCTCAATCTGCTCGGTTCCTGCTGTATCCCTGAGCAAGTTGCCAGGTCTTATTCTGTTCCTCCTAGGTGGATAATGTGGATGGTGACAAGCTGAGTCAGAGGGCACAGGAAGCACAGTCAGTCCTAAGGAAGCCCTGTGGCTGGAAGATCCTCTAAGTGTTCTAGGTTGCTTTTTTGTTGGACTTAGTATGTGAAGAAAATGAGTTTTCCTGTGTTAGAAAGGCTGCTTTGAACACTGGTTCTGTATGTAGTTCTACTCCTGGCAATCAGACATCTGTCAGAAATTAGATAGGCAGCTGCAGTACTCTTGAGACTAGGGCAGGGATGTTATTCTTCTAGTTTCCTCCTCAAGCTAATCTGGAAAAACAAAATACGCTGGAATCCCTCAGTCATTGGTCAGCAGCACCTGGGAGAGGACAGTGTGGGCAGTGGGTCCTTGGGGAAGGCTAGAGTGTTTGGAGCCCATCTGTCATCTTGGTGGGAAAGTACTGTAGGTGGAGAGCCCCTGGCCTTGCAAAGTGATTGTTCTGCCATTTCTGAGGAGAGAAAAATAGATGAGACCACCAGCTTCCTGCACGTTACAGCCTGATTTTGAAGTTGTCTACATGTTTGCCTTCCTCATCTGCGAGACTCACCTGTGCTCCCCAGGCTACTGTCTTCATAGCTTTTTTGGTTGTAGCTAGATTCAGATTAGGCTTTGAATCTGATGATGTGAGTATGATTTTTACTTACAAAGGAGTGTGTCTAGTTGCTGTTTTCCAAGTATCCAAACATAGTGCTGTTGCAGTAAGCCCAGCCTCTGTGTTCAGGGAGTAGAGCTCTCGCTTGGACCTGGATTTGTCCCAGCTTCCTGTCCTAGCATCCTGTGGCCAGCACCTTATAGAAACTAGGAAAATACATGCGTATTAGGAATGTATTAGCATGAGGGCAGAAGTGAAGCTTTGGAAATTTCTGTGTTAGGAGATCTGAAAGTGGCTTGAACTGCTTCAGCTTTGGAAGTGGGATTTCAAGGATTATAGGTAAATTCCACCTACTGTGCAGAACCTCTGAGCTCTCTGGATGCATAAAGGTGATGGCAAAAGCCCCCGTAATGTTCAGGGTGCTGAACGAAGCATGCAGCAAAACGAGGAACCAACTAAAGCTGGTCAGGCCATTCCATCAATGCTGGATTATGTCCCGTGTCCAGGTCTGAGCTCAAGTGCTTCCCTTCTTTTTCTAGTCTCTGTGCTGTCTGGTGGGGCCACTTCTTACTTCTAATCTTCCGCTGAATGCTTAAAACAAGATCAAAATCTTTCCTTTAATAAAAAGTCACAGGGCAAAGTGCTTCTTTCTCCTCCCTGTTTGATTAAAATATATTCCCCATCCTTAGAATAATTGCAGCTTTTGAAGTGTAGGTCCATACATCCGGAGGAGTTCCTTGCTAATAAGCAGTGCTACTGATCACCACAGCATGCTCAGAGGACGGACAGACGAGCAGGCCTTCGTAGCTTGCTATTTATACATATCTTTAAGATCAGAATAGTAATCTTGATGCTATGCGTTGTCTGGCCTTGCAGCTCTTCCAAAGGCAGAAACTTGGCACTTTGTGTTTGCCTGGAAAAGAGGACCGTTTTATCTTTTGGTGCAATGTTGTCCCTTGCTTCTGAAACTCCTTCAGCAAACAGATGCATGTCTGCAACTGTTCACAGCAGCAGGGCCCGCTGGAGTTTCCCCTAAATCTCCTTTCCTGCTCTCTAGACTGTAGCAGGAGAGTTGGTTTCTTTCAGTTTAGTTGACCCTTGTGGGTGATGGAGAAAACAGAAATAGCACGCTATTCCTATCACTAGTTCTGACACCAGGTATATACAGAATTGTTCCAGCTGTGCCTGCTGCCACTGAGCAAATGAAAGGCTCAAGGCAGTCACCGCACTGAAGATGGCAATGTGGAGCACGTGTGATTTGTTTCTGGCTCCATCCAGCAGACAAACCTTGTTCTCAGCCGCATGCCAGCCCCCTGCTCTCTCGAGGCTCTGGCCTCAAGAGTGACTCTGTAACTGGGTGTTATTTAGGGTGTTAACAAATATCCCCTGCCAAGTCTTGCTGGACTTGCTGAAGAAGTGTTTGCACCCAGTTGGACTGCATGCAGCCTGAAAGCGTCCAGTGTGCCAGTGGATTTTTGTCTATGCTCTGACCCAATTCAGCCAGTTTAACTTGAGCCAAGTTCAACTAGCTCTTCACTGGAGCAGACAAGGAGCACTCCTGTCCCACTAACTCTTCTGGGAATGATTGTCATTCAGGCTGTCTCAGTTATACATATGCCACCCTCCCCTTAGCTAGCAGACACCAACTCTTATTGTGAGTCTGTTTTAATTTGTACATTTTAGCTATTTAATGCATTTCTTTTTTTTCCCTGCTAGCACGTTGATGGCAGTTTTTCCGTAAAGCCGTTAAAACAGAAGCAGATTGTAAGTACTTGTTTCCTGTCTACTGCTTGATTAAAGACATTTGCTGGTGTCCCACAGGTGCCTGACTGTACCTGACTGTACCCTGACTGTAACACCTGACTGATGTTAGTTCACTGAGAGCCTGAGATCTCACCTCGTTAGCTCAGATATCACAAGCAAAGGCAGTGAGCTGCTGGCAACCCGTAACATTGGGCCAGATGTGTGTTGGGGGAACAAATACAGCACTGTGGGACTGGCAGAGCCATGGCGCAGATCTCTTTGTGGTCCTCTGGAAGGCAGGCACTATGTATAGATCCGGTCTTCCCTATATGTTCCTGCTTTGCTGGCATTTGATTCTTGAATACAAAACTGGCAAAGCACAGTACCGATGCTTCCATGTCTGTGTAGGGTTTGCATAAGTGAGCTTAAGTGCTGTACGCGTTAAGTAGTGTGAAGCATGTCTGTTCATTGACACTGCTCGATCACCTTAGGTTCTGTGTTTCATGGTGTGGAAGGATATCTGGAGGCTGAACACTGTTAGCTTCCCACATGTGTGTGTATTAAGATATTAGGTGATCTTATGCCTGTCTTCTCCCTGCACAAGCTTCCTTGTTGTGCCCAAGGTATCTTCGGAGCAGTCCCAGGGACTGAGACCTTCTGGCTCATCTCGCGTCTCCCCTACAAGTATCCTGGTACTTGAGCAGTCACAGACACGGTCTTGCTTTGAAGCTGTTGTTTACATACCGTTATGAGGGGAAGGGAAGAAGGGAGACTGGCAAACAGGGAAACCTCAGGAATCTGTAGTCCTTTTTTGGCCCGTCCCGGAGTGGTGTGATGCACGGAAGCTGTGTAGTGCCTTATCAAGATTGAAATTGCATCCAGTCTTGCATCGAGGGAAATACTTAAGCAACTGCAAACTGCTAAGATTGCCAAGAATTTCAGCTTCTGAAAGGAAATCTGGTAGTAATCCTGCTGCAAAGATCAGCTTGAAATGTCTTGGAGAAAGAGATGAGATTTTGGTGGTTGATCCCTTTACCTTTACATGTGTGCTGTGTTTCTGCTTTAAATGTGTTTGACTTCAGCTGCTTGCAATTGATGGCTAGTGTTTTCTGATGTGAATTAAAAAGCTTTTTACTCCCAAGAAGGTCATTAAGTGCCTTGATTAGACACATTTTGCTCTAAGATGTTCCTTCGAGTCCCCAGGTCAGAAAAGAGCCACTAAAACAGTACCAGTTAATCATACATCAAAATTGCATTTGGTAATTCACTATCGGCCTCACCAGTGCTATGCAGAGACTCACAGCCTGTCCTTCAGACTTGCGCATGCACCATGGCAGCAACATTAGCCTTCGTTGCCAGAGTTTTATGCCGATGCTAGTGGCGAGTTACTTGCCACTCCAGCCTGATGTCTGTTCTGAGCCCCATGTGTCCCAGGCTGACCTGTGCTCCCCTCCCTCCCTTGGTGCTTAACTTGGCTGTGTTGCAGCATGATCTCCTGGCTAGTTGATCGATCTGGGTCGTACAAGTATTTTTAACAGAGACAGACAGAGGCCATTCAGGAGAAGAGTCTATCGAGCATGCGAAGGCAGGTTTGTAGTGGAAACATCCAGAAGAGCCATAAGTCTGAAAGGGGAGCTTGTGCCCTGTGCTGGTGGAGGCTGCCTGAGCACTGAGGGAGCAGAGGAGTGTGATGCCAGTGGTGCCTGCTTCTCACATATTCTTCTGATCAGAGAAGAGTATTTGTGAGCTGATGAAAAGCTGCTCATTTATCTTGCTTGTGGGTTTTTTGGGGGGATTTAAAATTTTCTATTATTATTATTTTTTAAAATTTTTTTAAAAGCAGTGCTTACATGGCTGTGAGTTTCCTGAGTCGGTGTTGGGTTACTGTGCACACTAATGCAGTGTGTGTACTATTGTCCATTTAGCACTCCGGACTCCCCAAATGGAGGGCTTTCATGCTGGAAGTGCTCTCTAGGGAAGTTCTCACCCTACCACAGTATGGTTAGCTGACTCCTGCAGTGAAACAGCGTGTGCTTGTCTGTCTTTACTGGCAGAGTGTGTAACCTTCCCACTCAGTGTTTGGTTGTGGGTACTTTTTTTTTTTATTGGCAGTTTGCAAAATGTAATGCTTATATGTTCTCTGCTATGGCTTTTAAAATAGAAGGAAGCTCTTGCTAGAAGAACACACAGTACCACTGAAACTGAGGTAGCATCTGCACTCATAAGAGCATAGAGCAGAGGTATAGAGTGTATGTCTGAAGTAAACCATTTGTGTAACATTGTACATTCTTCCCCATCACTGCTTCTCTTTTGCCTTCCCTTCTTTGCCATTGCCAGGATTGCCGGGTACCTTTTGTGTGCATCGATTTCTAAAGCTCTTAGGGAGCAGGAAGCAGCAGCTAATGAGCTGAACTGCTTTGTTCTGTCAGCTGAGATCAGTTATAATGTATGTACCAACCTGTTTAAAGAAATTCATCATGGATGAATACAAACAGATGGATCAGCAGAAAAACACGACCTGGACTTGGCTGGTGGTTCCTGTGTGCATCAGCTGAGGCTGTATATAGCAACAGAAGCCTTTGGAAGGATGACGTGGTGCAGGATGGGTTGGAGAAGCGTGAAGGTGAAGGACTGCATTGTGTACCATCACCTACTCCTCCTTATTTACTCCTATTCTTTTAAAACCTAGAGATCTTTCTAGTAAGAGCCATGTTGCATGGCTCACCCTTTTCCTACTGGGGGTTTTAGGGGCAAGCAGCAAAAGGAAGGCAGGCTCCTGCAGAGACTCTGGTCTTTTCCTTCCTGACCTCTTCTGTGCTTTGAGCTGACCACTTCTGCACTCGCTGTTGCCCATCATGATCCTCTGAGGAGTCAGGATGCTATAACAAGCCTCTGTTTGAAATTGCGAGTTACAAAAGAACATCTCCCACATAATTGTTCCCAAACTTCCTGGGTGAGTTGTGAGCCACTGCAGAAGATTTCACTCAGCAGTCCAACAGCTGACCTCATTGCCTTGAAATGCAGGCCTAGAACAGATTGTCTGTAAGCTGCACGCTGAGTTAAATGGGCCGACACTGAAATGAGTTTGTTAAAGCTCCTGCATCCCATCTCAGAGCTTTTCTGAACTGGCAAAGGAGCTGGATATAGCTAGCTCCTGCCCCCATCTTGGCATGTGATGTCTTCTGCAGCGCTGAAATCCCATGGCAAAGCCATTGCTCCTCTGAGCACCTGGCTTGACAAAAGGAGAGGAGAGAGGCAAATTACATGTGGAAACAGCAAAACCCCTGGTTTTGATGAGCTGTTGAAGCACAGGATTCCCCGTGGTTTGACTTTACTTCAAGGTGTTAACTGGACAGTTACTGGAGATGGCAGGAAAGCGTTTCCTTCCCCTGTTTACAAGATGTGTCAGTTTGGTACCTTGCAATCCCTTCACCATTTTACCTGTTGTGGGGTTCTGTGCGGAGGAACATGCGCTGCTCTGGGGAAGCTGCTGTGTAGCAGCAAATCTTGAGGCACTAGTATCTTTGTCCATCCTTGTAGAGGCTGGAGTCTCATGCTGTACTTGCTGGCTAAGCTAGGGAAGAGGGGAGAACACCTCACAGTGCAAAGGGGGCTTGCGCTGCTGGGACTTGGACCGTCAGCCTTTCTTACCTCACTGCTTTAATTCAGCTACTTGGGGGAGTTTGCAGGCAGCTGCCAGCATTTGCATAAAGGCATGGCTCTGAGGAGTATGTCCCAGCTTTGGGGCTGTGAGCAACTTCCACTGCACCTAGAGCACTTTCTACCACCACACACCCCAATTTAGAGATGCCACTAAGGGCCTGGAGATGGTAATAAATGACACTGCGCTAATGTTGTCCCTCGAGTGCTTCTCATACTAAGGGAGATGGTTTGTCTGTCTTCAGTAGCTTGACCTTATGCTCCCAAGTGATGAACAGGGAGGGATGTGCAGCCATTGATGTGCCAGTAACAAGCTGTTGGTGCAGCACTTCTCCTGAGGTTACAAAGATGGGTGGAAGTTCATCTTGATTGAAGTTAAATAGTGCTCCATAGAAGGAAAGCACTGTGGAAGGCTGATTGCCTCCGGCTTGTTTGAGCTATGGGTGCATCATCCCTCTTGATCTCTGAGACAAGCAGAGTACTTGTTTTGTAGATGAATTTGATAGTGATGGAAGTGGCCAGTTGGGCTCCCTGCTCAGACTGGACAGCATAGGCACCACTTCTGAGCAAGGAGAGACTCATTCTCCCAGCTACCTTTTTCAATACTTGTTGCTGTTAACTTTTTCATATAGCTATGGGGAATTTGGCTGTTGTGGGTGTAACATGGACGTTTTGACACAGGAAGGGAGGGGAGGGGATCACGAAACAGCAATGACAGAGCATCTGGCACTCCAACTGTTGTCTTCTTCCCTAGGTTGACCGGGTGAGCTATCTGCTTCAGGAAATCTATGGCATCGAGAACAAAAACAACCAAGAGACCAAGGTAAAGGTGCTCAGAAAGCTCCTACTCCCTGAGCTGTGGGTTTCCAGCCTGTACCTTCTGCTTTTGAGCTTAACTATGGGGTTTGGCAGGGCAACATGCAGGTGCTTCCCAGATTGACTGTCAAGTCTGTGTCATTCCTGAAGGCACTGAAGAAGCCCAGGGATCGTAGGTCCTCACTGTTGTAGGGCCCAAACAGTCAGTGGAGTTGTGCTAAGATAATTTTAGGTAGCATGAGACTCTTCAAGACGTTCCCTGGGGCTGGGATTGCTGGGAGAGAAGGCTATCAGTGCCCCATGGGCATTTCAGGGCACTGATTTTTAGTGCTTGTAGAGGCAGCTGTGGATCAGTGTCACTGCCTCTCTGCAGTCAAGGCAGTTGTGCTTGTGGTTTGCTCCTGTGGCTCTTTCATGTTCTGTTTCAGAGGGAACTTCATGTTCCTGTAGCGTTGCAGGGAACTGAGCTCTCTAGGGCATGCCAGTGTCCAGAGAGCGGCCTGCATCCCCAGCAGGAGAGAGCACAGCATCACTAAGGGAAGTATATGCAAATGCCTTTACCAGAAACATTCCTTGTCTTTAGGCAGGAGCTTCTGCTGAATCCCAGCTTGCTGCACAGCCCCACACAGATTACATGACAGCTTCATGCTTGCTTTAGCCTTAAGTAGAGCTGCCCTTTGCTGCCACCTGGGTTGCAGAGTGTACCAAGTGTTGGCCTCAGGATCAGACCACTCTAGTGTGTGTGGTCCGTGATTTGCAAATGGAGGAGCAGCCACGGAGGAAGACAGGCAGGATTTCCTCTCCAAGCCGTGCCGTGTCTTGCCCAAAGCATCCTGTGATCTCTATCTGCCTATGCCGACAGGTGGCACCTGAAGAGGCGGGAGGGAGAAGTCTTTTCAAAGATTTTTCTTGCACAGAATCTATTTAAGAGGATTGGAGGCTTCTGTTTGGGTCCTCCAGGGTCTTATGATGATTCTTTTGATCTAGCAGTCACACATTTGTGGCCTGTCAGACAAGTGGCCTGGGGCTATTTTTGTTCTTCCTTACTTCTTCATACTTAGCAAACTGTATGAATGGGAAAGCAAAAAGCCTGCCCTCCTTACCTCCCAAAACAGATGAGGAGTGCACATGATGGGGCAGACAGGGGTAGTCAGCAGGCTGGGTGTGGATGTGGCAGCAGCAGATGCTGTATATTGCTGTTTACACCAAAGTTGCACATGGTCTAGCATGTGTTAGCCCACGTGACCAAAGGGGCTTCGTGAAGTGGGACCAGACAAAGGTGGAGGGTGGCCTATGCTGGGTCATCGGTTTGGTGGGCAGTGGCGTAACTCCTGTGGCATCAGTGGGAAGACTGTGGGGTTCTTAGGTGTCAGCGAAGAGAGCTCTTGTGGTTGGAGAGTGGGTTTCTCCTCCCACCAACAGCTTGCTCAGTGGCTGTAATCCAATTTATGGGGCTCTGAGTGACTGAAAGACCAGTGTGATGCACATTCATGTTGAATAGGTTCACGCTGACCTTTTTACCAGTGTAGCTGGTAAATCACTTGTTCAGAGGACCTGTGGAAACTGGGCTAGACGTGGCTGGAGTGCCTCCATCTGTCTAGCCTTGGGGCAGCCTGACCTGCTGCCTACCACAGTCAGCAAGCAGCTCCTTTTGGGGCTGCTCTTTCTCTCTGTGGACATGGGGTGGAAAGGCAGGACTGCCAAAGAGCCAGCTTCCCTGCTGACCCTGGGAGCCACCAGGCTGGCAGGCAGGAGCTTGTTCTTGGTCCCCCTCAGCCAAAGGGATCCCTGCCCCGAAGGGGCTCCCTTCTGCACATAGCCTAGCTCTGGGGAGGGACAGCTACACTGTGAATTCACAGCCCAGCACAGTGCCCTGGTCTCTGGACTTTAGTGAGCTCAGGGCAGAGCCGTGAGAGGAAGGAGTGTCCATAGCAGGACTGTGTGGGCTGGAGCTTGCTCTCCTTGAGAAACCTCCCGCCGACAACTGCAGAAGGAGGATGCCAGCTCTCTCACAGACTTCTGGGTGGGAAATTTCTCCAGGCTCCAGAGTCACTTGGCAGTTCGGCATGGCCCTTACCATTCACATGCCAACGTCTTGCCTCTCATTGCAGCCTTCAGATGATGAGAACAGCGACAACAGCAACGAGTGTGTGGTTTGCCTGTCAGACCTCCGTGACACCCTCATTCTGCCCTGCAGACACCTCTGTCTGTGCAATTCCTGTGCTGACACCCTGCGCTACCAGGCCAACAACTGCCCCATCTGCAGGCTGCGTGAGTATGTGCCCAGGAAACAAGGGCTTCTTTCTCCCTCCTGGGCTTCTGTTAAGTCAGTACAGGCTATGAGAGGGAGCCTGTATTTTATACACCCCACCCCGAGGCTCAGCATCAAACATGCTCCTGCTCTTTCTGGCATCTGGAGATTCCTGGCACCTAAAATAACTGTCCTTTAACAGGGAAGGAGGGGAGCACATGGGAGAATGGCCCTTTGTCCAGTGCCTCCCTGGCCACCTGCCCTTTCCCTGGGATGGATCTGAACGTGCAGGTGCTCTGAGCTGTGCCATGTAGGCAGTTCTTGTGTTTTGGTGAAGAAGATGGACAATCCCCCAAAGGAGGGGACATAGAAGCTTTATCCTGAGAGTATCTGGCTAAGACAGCAGCCAGCCCCGCCAGAGGGCTGTCCAAGTACTTTGCATGATTTTTTTTTTTTTTTCCCTTTGACAACTTCACCAGGAAGTCAGAGATGAGATAACAGTCAGTTTGGAGTCTTTGCTTTACTAGGAGAGTTAGGATGATCTGCTTAACCCCTGCATTGCTCAGCTCCCAAAAAATGGAAAAAATGAAATACCTATTCTGACACTTAGGCAGCACTTGCTGAATTCCATGTCTTTTCTCAAAAGCACAGAGACATAGGAGTCTCTTGAGAAAATGCTTATGTGTTTGCTGGAATAGACAAATCATGTGTTTTACCCTGTGCTTGGTCTCTGACGTATTTGATTGTTTCTAATTGATACTTCTAAAGAACAGAAAAAAGAGCCCAAGACAAACGTTTGGCCTGAGAAATTAGGTCTAAACAGTTCAAACTTGGCAAAGATGCAGTAACATCTGATCTTGTGCAAGATCTTATCAGAGGAAGTGCCAGACAGCTTTGACTCTTAAGTAGCACAACTTAAAGCACAGTTGTCTCATCTGCATGCTGCAGCAGAGTAGGTTGTATTTGTTTGGAAACTGCCCCCATGTCAGACTTCCTGGGAATCTACTTCTGGGGAGCGCAGAGGCAGCGAAGTTAGATTTGCACCTCTGTCTTCTGACTCTAGGCTGATCTTGCAAGCATCTGGGTGCAATAAGAAATGATTAGGCTTTTTCTTATCTACGAGCAAGTTCTTACAGCTGCATCAGAACAGATGTCTGGCTCATTCATATGCACCCTTGGCACAGAGAAACTAACTGTATTAAAGATCTGCAGATAGAAAATGGGACTGTGGGCAGGGAGTGGAGATCAAAGCTGTTGTGGTGGGAGGACCAAGGGATCACTGTGCTGGAAACAGGAGTTCAGCCACTAACCCTCTGGCTGGGTTTGCAGCTGTTGCACAGCCTCTCACCACCATAGTGCTGGCCAATGAGTGGGCAGCCGATGGCAGGAGTGACACTTCCAGTGCCAGCTGGACTCCAGGGTTTTACATGAGGTCCCCTACCATTCTGTAGCTTGCAGTGTGCTGCCCAAGGCTGAGCTCATGTTTTTCTTACTGTGTTGTACAGTATCAGGCCTGAAGCACCTCTGTACGTGACTGTACTGGGGCAGGCAGTGCCTGTTCTCCACAAGGGTTACATGTACCCAGGCTTTTTTGGCCAGCAGATCTCTCCCCAGTATAGACCAATCAACTAGAAGCCAGATCACAGCACTTGGCTTTGCTGTGCTCCATGGTCCTGGAGCTCCCCCATGCCGATGGTGTGTCTGCAGCAAGCTGAGTTGCCCCAGCATGTATCTGGCATAGCCTGGTCCTGTTTGGCCATGTGGTCACCTGCCTGCTGTTCTCTCCTAGCCTTCCGTGCCCTGCTGCAGATCCGGGCTGTGAGGAAGAAGCCAGGGGCTCTGTCGCCGGTGTCGTTCAGCCCTGTCTTGGCACAGAGTGTTGACCATGACGAGCACTCTGTAAGTACCTCGCAACCCCGTGCACAAAGCCTGGGCACTGGTCTCAGCCTGAACAGGCAGCTTGTGCATGCATGAGTTGCTCGGCCTGATGGCTGGCATCCCTGGGACCTCAGGAGGTATGCTCAGGCCTTGGAGCGAGGTGTTCCTGAGCAGTGCAGCCTTTCTTGTCAACGCTGCTAGACAGCCAGGATCTCTCCTCTCATGGATTAGTAATACAGCTGGTTTTAGCCAAGTGCCCTCCTGCCTTTTGGAGGAAACAACTCCACAGACACCTCAGTCTGAGGTTTCTTGGGGCCTGTCCCAGCAGAAAAGTGGCAGACTCTGGGCATGACAGGGTGGGAGCTGGGACAGTGGGAGGGAGTTGCAGTTTGACTTGCATGCACATCTGTGTGGCAGCACACTCTGATGAAATCCCATTGGCATCGAGGTTCCTGACATGGTAGCAGAAAGGCCTCTTTGTGCCAGCCTCCTAGAGTGATCGGGGTCTCAGCAGGCAGCTGAGGGAGCGTGGGATGGAAAGTGTGGTGCTCGTGGCCTCGGGGCCCAGTCGCACGTCCACAGTGCGGTGAGGGCAGCAGCTCATTGCCTGAGCAGTGCTTGTTGCACAGCTGGCTCTGGCGAGTCACATGAGATCAGAGTGAGGAGAGGGAGATCTGCATCTAGATTATCTTACAGACTTTCATGGGAACAGAAAGATATTGTCACAAAAAAAGCCTTGTTTTATCCATCTGTCCTGCAGCATTGTAGCCCTGCTGCCTTCAACTGGGGCTAAGAAATAGGGCAGGGGAGGGACCCCAAGGGTTGTTGTGAAGCAGAGCATGGTGTGTAGAGGAAGCAGGTGCTGTCACCTGGAGCGAGGTGAGGAGATGCTGTGTGTCTCTTCGTGTCACTAACCTCAAGAAACAACTTCTTTAAAACATGGTTTTCTCTTGACAGTGTCCCTTTAAACCACTTAAAGTGAGCACTGTCTCCCTGCCCAGCAGGAAACCTAGAAGGGAAACAGTAAGTGGACTTGGTTGTATTTGACTCCTATGGCAGTTCTTTGCAAACGGTGACACTAGCACATGGAAGTGTTACACATGCGAGGGCTTGCTAACACGCTGGGTTTGACTTGTGCCCCTGCACGGGCTGTCACACTCCACGTACTGCCTCCATGTTAGTGGTGAGACGCTCACACCCTGCACAGACGATCACTAACCTCCCTGGTTTGTGTGCGGAGGAATAAGCAAGATGGCAGCAGCTTGCCACAGAGGCTGACGCTGACTCTGAGGGACTGTCCCCAGGTCCTGAGCCTGGCTGCTTTATAGCTCCTGGCCAAGACGTTTTCAATAGCTTTGTAGGACTGTGGACAAGCTGCTGTCCCCTTGGCTCACCCAAAAGCTTGCACTTGTCTCATCCCCTTGGCAGTTTGGTGTGGGCACATCTTGTTGTGGTTTCCACCCTGGTGTTGGGATGTAGAGATAGACAAATACGCACAATTGGACTAAGTCTTGCATTCAGGAACACTGGCTGCAATGGGCTGATTTGCTTTTACAGAAACAGGAAGGATGGACCTTGTTTTGTTGGGGAGTCTGCAAGTTGGTGTGAAAGTGTAACTGGAACGCTGTGCTGGGGACAGCATGAATGGCAACTGTGGGGGACCAGGAGCTGGGAAGGGGAAAGGTGAGGGAGGCCCCCAGGCCAGGAAGGGTCTGTTTGTGCCCTCTATGTACTCCCATCAAATGCAGCTACAGCTGTCATTGGTACCAAGGAGGCTGCAGTTTTCTTTGCTCAAGCTGGCCTAGATGCTCAGCAGATGTGGCTTGCTGTGCTTGTCAGGTCTGGAGAAAACCTGAGGCTGGGTTCAGGTAATGAGGCTATTGCAAACTTGGCATGACCCTGGCTCTCTGCAAGCCTCCTACAACGACTAGCAGTACTGCTGCTGGAGCAGTGGGCTCTGTGGGTGATGTAGTGGTAGTAGTGTAATAGTCCCAGGAGGGAGCAGTGTCTCTTTGGGCTGTTGGAAAGCTCAGTAACTTCCAGCGAGGATGTTGTAGGCATTAGCGGACAAATCCTCCTCCGGCCTCTGAGCTGTGCTGCAGAACCTGAGCTTTCACCACAGCGAACCAAAAGGAGCAGTCTTTGAACCTTCAGGCCTGGGTCTACACAGCCAGGACAAAATGTCCCAAATGTAAGCCAGAGGGTTTTGTCTCCCTGACTTTTCTGTCCACAAAATAGCACCTTGGAGCTGCTGTCTGGAAATGGAATGTTTTCATGGAGATGGCTTTCGGCCCCACTGCCTACAGGTGGCAGCAACTGTGAACCGATTCTTTGTTCAGCTGACTTGGTTATCTTGCAATCACCAGCTGCGGTCTCAGGGCAGCAAGTTCATAACCATCACAAGACCAATACTTAGGGGATGTGGGTTGAATGCTTGACCCCAGGTGCCACTCGTTCTTTCTTCCTCGTCAGATCTAGCTGCTTCTGTGACCACAAGTGAGTCAGTTCAGCAATCAACTCACACCAAATTAATGGCTGTGTTGGAACAGGTTACTGGGCAGGCTTGTCTGCAGCTGTGTGATTGGGAGATCAGGCACAGAGAAGCCACAGGAGTTCATGGCCAGGCTTAGCAGCAGCACACCGTCTTAGGTACAACATAGAACCACCTCCCTGAGGATACAGGGCTGAAACAGCTCAATTTAATGTAAGCCTGAACTGCTGCAGTCATGCCTCTTTGTTTGCAGTGGGCTGGGCTGAGCTGCCTCTGGCCTACTGGGTTACAGCATAAACCCTGTTTGTCTCTGAGTCCACAGGATCTTTACGATCCGGAGAATTTTTGGAGTTAAACCAGTGTTGGTTTAATGGCTTTGCAAGGGTCCCTTTGACTCTTTTAACTAGTGAGTTACAGAGTGAATGACAATTGCTGCAGTTTTGCCCTCTTCCCTTACGAGGTCAGTGGTGCTGACCTTTTAGCAGAGGTGACTGTGCAGAGAGCCAGCGTTAGCAGCTGAGAGGACCAAGACCATGGGAAAGGTGGAAGAGGTGTAGGCTATAAGGCCAGCTCTCAGCTGGTACACACGTACTCCCCTCCTTTAACTCTCTCTTGGTGACACTGGTGGTGCTGTGAAACAGCTGCCTGTACCAGGGCTGGAAGCACAAGTGGGATGCTTATTGAGCTGGAAGGGTCTCTGAACCATCGGAGGAACTTTTATGAGAAAAAAACCCAACATATTTTATAGCAGCTTTGTTAGGAACCTGCTTTCCCACCATCCTTGTCTGACTCTGCAGAGAGCTCCCTAGTATGGCAGGGGGGATGTCGAGCCATGTCCTGGCTTGCTGAGATGCCCAGTCTCTCCAGCATTGCTCTCAAAACTTACCTGAACCGTCAGTGTTACAACCCAAAGGGGAGTGTGTGGCTGTTGCAGGGGGAGGAGGCTGAGGCTTTCTGGAGAGGCGGCTGTGGGAATGGACTGCTTGGGAGCACAGTGTGGGGGGTGCAGGGCTGGATTGCATTGGGACCTCCCCCTTCTAGGGAGGCTTCCAGCCTGGTGAGGGTTTCTTAACGTGCCCTCTGTTTCTTTCCCGCAGAGCTCTGACAACATCCCTCCGGGCTATGAGCCCATTTCCTTGCTGGAAGCGCTGAATGGCCTTCGCTCTGTTTCCCCCTCCATCCCGTCAGCTCCTCTATATGACGAAATCAACTACTCTGGTGTGGTAGATGGGATGCCACCTGCAAGCCGACCGCTTGTTGGGATGGACAGAGCCATGGAGAGCAGCCACCAAAAGGGCAAGCGGAGCAAGTCTCCAGATAGGTCAGCATGGGGATGGAGGAGCCCACTCCTCTTGCAAGCCCTGAGGGCTTGTGGCCACACACACCAGGAGCCAGGAGAGGGCTCTGGCTGGTCCCGTCACTGCTAGCTCAGAATTTCAGGAGGCCAGTGAGAGAACTTGGGACACTGCCCCTGTGTTCAGCCTGAGGTGACCAGCTTATGTCTCCTAAGGGCTGGCTTTGTCACCAAAAGAAAGAGGATTTTTAACAGGGAGATTTCATCCAAACTTTGGATGGAAATATGTCCTTTCCGATGTGGTTAGTCCCTCAATTTGCATTTGACATCCAAACCTTGTTGGATTTCATTTTTCCATGGAGTTCTCCAGGAACAAAAAAATTGGGAGAGAAGCAACCTGAGTTTCAGAGCACAAAGTGCTGCGTAATATCCTTTGGTTGTTGTCTGAAGCCTCCTCTAGTGGCCCTGTGATGGAGGATGTAGGTGTAGATGCCATGGAGTGGGCAGCCCACTGCAGGTGCCCTTCGCATGTCCCTTGTGGACTGATGGAGTCAGATGGGGTTTGCTCCTAGCACTCTTCACTATGCTCCATTCCAAATTTCCCCCTGGGAAGGGAGCCCCTGAAGATACGAGGAGCAGCGTGGGACCTGGGCCTCTTGCTTTCCATGCCAAAGCAGATTTGTCCAAGCTGTGTTACTGTGCTGAAGCTCTGCACCGTTTGGCTCTGTCCCCGAAACTCCGTTTTCCGTATAGCTGATACTGGAGGACCCTGGTGAATTTAGCTTGATAGTTTGAGCTGCTGCTCGTGCGTGTTGGCTTATGCTTCTGGTGGAGGGACAGGGCAGGGGTGGTGACAACTTGAGCTGCTGCAACCAAATCCACCAGGGCCTGTGGTGCTGGCAGCACTGCAGCTCCTTGCGAATGGAGCTTCTCTTGCTGCAGCACACTACGGTCTCCCTCGTCCCCGATCCATGAGGAGGATGAAGAGAAGCTCTCCGAGGACTCAGACTCGCACCCAGCACTGAGCGGCGGTGAGCTGGTCCTGAGAGAGACCAGCTCTCCAGAAGTAAGTGTGCTCTGCTGGGGAGCTGCTCTGAGCCAGAGCTCTTCTGGCGGGGCTTATTCTGGGACATGGGAGGTGCCTTGTGAAAGGCCATCACTTCCTCAGTGATGAGCTTGTTAGCGTGCATAGTCCAGAGCCAACAGTCTCAGCTGCCTCAATTTACCCATAGGGCTCCACAGCGAAGGACGTAGCCGCTCCCTGTGCCCCCTAACACCTCTTTGCGAGCTGTGGCATTGGAAAGCCACTTGGCTGGAGCCATGTCAGAGCTGACCTTCCCCCAGCTTCCTGGGTGAGCCCAGCAGTGTTTGGGGCAGGGGTGGCTGCTGGGCCTTGCTGGGCTTCCAGCACCCATTGCCGTTGCCTGTAAAACCCCTCCATTCCTGCCCATGTTGCCACATTGCTTATGGGTAGCCCCTTGCTCCCTCTGCGAAAGGAGTCCCTGGCCCCAAGCACAGCTCTCTGGAGAAAGTCAGAGCAGGAGACAAGTGCAGCAAAGGCCTCCAGCCCACTGAAGTGACCTATGCCGTTCCTCCTTACAGAGCATGGCAGGGGAAGAGATCGAGGAGGCCTCGTCCCTGCAGCAGGGTAGGTGTGCACTCAGCCGTGGGAGCAGCCAGACCCCTCCTCTTGGTGTCCAGCTCTGCTGTGGTGGGACAGGGGACAGCTGGGGGATGAACATACGAGTTCAGAAACATCTAGCCCCCGAAGTCCATCTCTGAGCTGCTGGGCTTCACCAGAGAAATGTGCTAGGGTCTCTGCTGGGAAGTGGGGGAGCAAAATCAACAAATCTCCCTGGTTTATTTGTCAAGCATCTCTCCTTGCCGTAAGCTCTACACAAGTAGAGCTTTCCATGCCATGGGCTGTCTCCCCACGCAGCTGAGGGAGAAATGGCTGTATGCACCACTGTGGTCCTGGTGAGAGCATGGCCACAGTATTGGGCATGCAGGATGTCCCCCACGTCTTTGGGATGGGTATCTGGTGCTCAGTCAGCATCCAGAGGGCATGAGGAGGGGGTGATATGCTGGGTGCATTTTGGGGCATGAGCCTGCATATGAGGAGGTGGCCCTTTGGCACTGTGACCTGGGCCAGTCTGACCAGTTCTTCTGAGACCTCTGCAGGGCGAGAGGGGACCTGGGGAGCTTCCTCATCTGGGAGACCTCAACCTGTCCTGGCCATGTGCCCCTGCAGAGCTAGTCTGGGGACTGAGGGGCTGCGCTCTTGGCTGGTTCTAGGTAGCCGCCCGCCCTCTGTTGAAGACGTCCTGCAGGACAGCAGCTGTGGCGAGCACAGGAGCCTGACGCAGTCGGAGAGCGACCCTCCGGTAGACGTCTACCTGCCAGGTAATGGCCACAGTGTTGGGTTTGGAGGTGTGCTGCCAACCTGCTGTGCTCACGGCTCCAGTTCAAGGCACCAAGGAGCCTGGAGGGGTTGTGGACTGTGTGTCTGACCGTGGGAAGCCTCCCTGGCTGGGGTGGCATGCTGCTGCCTTGGGATGAGACAGGGACACACACCCTGGGAGCATGGGCTCCCACTTCTTCCCAGTGGGCAGAGCGAGCTGTGGGCAAGGGGGGCTAACAAGAGGTAACTCGCCTCCTCCCCCCACCCCCGCCCTTTTCTCTCTCCTCCTACCTCACCCTTTTGTCTCTGTCCTTCCCCTCCTTTCTCCTCTCCGGGGCTGTGGCCGCTCAGTGAAATGATTTATGTGACAGTGACCTCCTGTGCCTGCCCCCAAACCGCGCTCCTGCTTTTGGCCGAGGGAGGGGAACCATCTGGGACATCTTCTGGGAGACTCAGCCATCTTTGGGGGGAGCGGGCACCCTTCTGCCACGGGGTGGTATCACGGCAGGGAGGGCTGTGGGGTGCTGTGCTTTGCTGGCCAGTGCAGCCGTGGGATGCTGCGCTGTCCCCATCCCCAACTGTTGTCATTGCAGCCTGTTTTCTTCCGTAGCGTTGCAGTCTGTTCTGAGTACCTCTCTAATGTCTCCTTCCCTCTCTGTCTGCCTTCCTCCCTCCTGTCTTGGGCAGCACTGGGTCCCGATTCCTGCTCTATTGGTATAGAGGAGTAAGCTGGTACGTCTTCTCGTTCTTCTTACACATTGCTGTTGTGTGGGGCAGCAGGACCCCGCCCAGGAAGGCCAGCAGCCAGGAGACAGTGGGGATGGAACTGAGCCTGGCCATCGGGTAGGGAATGAGAGGGGGCAGCAAACCATCCAGCCTGCACTGCTGGCTCTGTCCTAGCTCCCTTCCCATTCCTGGCACCAGCATCCCTGCATCCCTGCTGTCCCCGAGTGCCAGGACCCCAGACAGGGCAGCAGAAGGCTCAGCCCTCCCCACCGGCTTCCACTGGGCTCCTGGGTGAGCGCTCTGCTGCCTGGTGGGCAGGTGGCTGATAGCATGTCCCCTTCCTGTCCCACCCCTGGCTTTTGCTGAACCTGTATCTTAGCAGGGGTGGAGAGGATGGAGCTTGTGCGCCCCAACCCTGTCTCCTGTGGTCAGTCCAGGGTAGGAGGGGGTGGCGGGGGTGCTGGTCTCCTTGGCCCGCGCTGCCCTGTCCCCAGGGCTGAGCACACTGCCTGGGGGCTCTTACTCTGATCCCAGGGTTGGCATTATCGGGGCTGAACCCTCTTTTTCCTCACTCAGGCTCATCCGACTTCACCAAGATGCTCCCCGGCCGTGGCACCGGCAGCCCCACGCAGCCCCTTCTCTTCGAGCAGACGCGTCTTCACCTGGAGGATGAGCAGAACCTCTCGTGAGCAGGGCCCGACCTCCCTGCCTGCCGGACCCCCAGACATAATGTTTTTGCGCGGGGTGTGGGAGGGGGGTGTGGGGTTTTGGGGTTAAAAAGCAGCAGATGAAGGATACTACCGTTGTATATTTTGTACACATCAAGCACAGCCCTTTGCTGTCACTGCCCCTGTACATAGCCTTGCCGCAGGGCTCCCTGGGTGGGGGGTGGCGTGGGGGTCAGCCCCGGCCGACCCCGATGCCACCCCCTCACCCCGTGGATGCCGGCGCTGCCCACGCTCTGTGCCTTGTTCTGCTTCTGTGGCGGCTCCCGGGGCGAGCGCCCCCCCTCCCCTCTCCTCCCCCTCTATGTTTGTAGTAATAAACCCGTGGACCATCCACGCGAGTCCGTGCTTTGGGGGAGTTGGGGGGGGGACCGGATGCCGCCTGCATCGCCCGCGGGCGCTGTGCCCCGCGGAGGCCGGGTCGCTGAGGGGCGGGGCCGGGTGCTGAGGGGCGGGGGCAAGGGCGCGGAGGGGCGGGGCCGGAGCGCGGCGGGCGGCCCCTCCAGCCCTCACCCACAGCCTTCCCGGCGTGCTCTACGGCGCGCCCCCCCCCCCAGCTTTGATCTCATTGGTGGTCCCGTGCGGCTATTGCCTAATATGGCTGGCGACGCGGGCAGCAGCGCTCGCTCCCATTGGCCGGCCGCCGCTATTGGACGCCCCGCTGAGGGCGGGCGCGGAGGGGTCGGCGGGCGCAGACGAGCGCCCATTGGCTCCGCGGCGCGCGGCGTGCCGCCACTGGCTCTTGCGGCAGGTTGTCCCGCCCCCCTCGCCGTCGTCGCCGCCGCGCGTGCGCCGAGCGGGCTCCCGGGGCGGGCGGCGAGGCAATGGCGGCCATGGGGGCGATGGCGGCCATGGGGGCGCTGCCGGCGGGCGCGGGGGCGCTGCCGCCGCTGCCGACGCTGGGGGTGCCGGGCGTGCCCGAGCTGAAGCCGCTGACGCGGTACGAGGCGATGCGGCTGGGCCCGGGCTGGAGCCACTCGTGCCACGCCATGCTGTACGCACCCAACCCGGGCATGCTCTTCGGCCGCATCCCGCTGCGCTACGC